>JAPZDV010000009.1:22833929-22868316 GCA_029814665.1 Acanthurus lineatus | reverse complement strand
GTTAAAATAAATGCTTACCAATGAAAGCAGAGGAATAAGAATTATTTTTACAATCTAAAAGAGGGGTAAAAAGGAAAACAACCAAGATAAAATTAGAAATTAAATGATCAGCCAAAATATTCTCTTTTTGGTCCATTAATTCTCCAATAAAGGAGAAATTCTCCTAAAAAAATTCTCCTAAAACTTAAAATTGTTCTGTTCAAACAGCTCGCTTTGCCAGTTGTTATAAGCATCTTATATGACTACATTTTTCGAAATGCTGCTGCACTCGGTGTACAGTTATAGGACAGGAATTTGGTTTTTGTACACGCAGAAAAAGGTCCACACATTTATTGACTTAAAATGACAAAAGTCCACTGTTAACATGTATATAGTGACACAGTTTCTCTCTTAGATAGCATGGAGTGAAATCATACTCCAGCATGGATTAAATAAAGAAACAAGTCAAATAGTAATACTCCTTAAAATGTTGTCTCAACTCAATACTGCTTTAAAATATGATTCTTGATGAACTGCTGGGTTTTTTTGCTGTTTTTTTTAACAACACATTATTTTTTCAGGCTTCATGCTTTTAAAAGGAAGGGCTACTCAAAAGACAGCAGAAGAGTTATTCAAAAAAACTTAGGAATTAAATAAAAAGGGAAAACAAAGATAAGGCTAAAAATAATACAGTCAAAAGTAAAATAATCTCTGAACATTTAAATAACTTTTACATAAGACTTTAACTAGACCTTTACAAATGTTCAGTTTTTAAAAAATCTTTACAAGCACAGCATGCATAAAGATGGAATTTATTCATTGTTGTAAATTTTCGAGAAAAAGTCCACACTTGAATTGTATGGGGCGATGAAAGTCCACTGTTAACTGGCACATGACACAGTGCCCTCTTAGATAGCGTGAGCTAAAAAATCACACACCAATATGGGTGAAAACAAAAAGAAATAGCCTAAGTAAGATGAATGATTCTTATTTTAATGATTTTTTGTTAATTTTATTAACTATCTGATCTAAATGCAAGTAATTTTTAATTTTTAAAACTAATCTTAAAACCCATTTTTATTCCTTGGCTTTTGACCCAGCATGAGACTTTGCTCCTGTTTTATTATTTTTATTGTTTTCACCGTTTTATGGTCTATTGTATGTTTTATGATTATGTTTTATGATTATTTATGTACAGCACTTTGTCTTCAGCTGTGGTTGTTTTTAAAGTGCTTTATAAATAAAGTTGAGTTGAGTTGAGTTAAGTTGAGTTGAGATTACATTTTGTCTACCCTCTTTGACAAATATTGTGCTCTGTCCTCTGCCACAATCTTCCCCTTTCAGGAAATTTTTTAAGGTTTAAGTCCAAGCTAAAGATGAAAAAAGGAATCATAGTGGTGTAAGGGATGATTAGACTTTAAAATATGCACATTTTAGTTGTATTTATGTAACTTATTAAAATATTACTTTTTTTCCCAATATCGTGCAGACCTACTTCCATCGATCAGGTCAGTTTAAAAAAAAGCACAAACTGCAAAGAAGTGGTCCAACTCAGTCCTCTCTATTTTGTAAACACTGAAACATCAATTCTTTTAGTACAAACTCTAAGACAAGTACAAGTTTGATACTAAAAGCTTACTTATGCTGTGTAAAAAAAACACCAGTGCTGGTTGGAACTACATGTGATATATGGGCTTTTATGGCAAATTTAATAGAATGTGCATTTCTATAACAAATGAAATCTAAAACAACTGAGCTATGTCATCCTCACCACTCTGCTCTAGGTTTCTGCTACTCCTTCAAACTGAGTATTTCCCCTTGCTAACAAACTATATCATTTTATATCTGATGCTTTTATCAACAGGACAAACCCTGCTTGTCAGTGCTTTCAAAAACTGATAAACATCACCATTAAGAAAATATTAATTACTATTTCCTGATAGGCCATGGCTACCCCATAATCAGTCAGGACACAAAGGTCCATCAGCAATATTGCCCCTGACTTACATGTTCTTTAGTCAGGAGCTATGTTTAGAGGAAGTTGTGCACACTCTTACGACTAATGATGAAATCAGATTTCTTTTCTCTGAGCAAATCCACTATTTCTTCTCATTTTTACCAAATCAGCAAGCCCACCCATACTGTCATGTAGTGCTTTCATAATCAGGTAGGCTGATCTAGAACTTTCAATACTCACACACTAAAAGTAGCCGCAGCAGCGGCGAACAGAGTGAAGACAGATAGACCCATTACAGTAGCATTGGGACACATATTTTACCCTGTAGTATAACAAGGCATGCATGTGTTATGCTTGGGGCCTTCTGTCTTTTTACCCAGCCTTAGAACCAAAGAACTGTCCATAAATTTAAGCTGATGGCCCTACAGAAGCATCCCTTTACGTAGGTCAATATTATGTACATAAATCTGACATATTTCTATTAATATTTTTATACTTCTATTCTATAGTTCTACTGCAAAAAAATACAAGAAACATCTGTAAGAAATATTCTTCTCCTCACCTACAAAGCACTTAATGGTCAGGCACCACCTTAAAGAGCTTATATTACAACACTTCAAACATGTGGTGCTGGAAGTGAATGGTTGGACATGGCTACAGTGCTTTGGGCACAGGCTACACCTGGCAATATTTACAATTTGTTAAGTTTATTGTTCATTAATTTGATCAGAATTGATTTTGAATTAAATAAAAAGTTGACTGTATTGTTTCATTGTCTTGTGATGAAATTGTTTAGCTGTGGCTGATAATAGCCTTTGTCTCCTTAACTGTCAAAACTGCTTTGCTATCTTCTTCTCTTTCTGTCTTTATTGTGCAAGTGAGTTTTTGATAATTAATGTTACATGAATTATGCTTTAACTACATCCTTGGCCTTATTCTGGCTTACCACATTAAAATTAAATATATAACCCTCTATAACCCATATAACAACTCCATTATCAGACCATTATTTGATAACTTTTGAACTGCCGGACTACAATTCGATATAAAAATCTTACACTCAATGCCTTTCTCATAGTGCTGTAGATAAATTTAAGGGTAAGGTCTCATTCACATTTAACTCAGTACCACATTTCAATATAACAGAGGACTCCTATGCAAACTGATGATTTGGTTGACAGTGCGGGAGGACCTTTACATATGATGCTTGACTGGATTGTTCCTCTGGAAAAGAAAATTATCAAACATAGGAAAGCCCTCTGCTATGCTAGAGCAACCTACATCTCATCACCAACAGAGGATAACAAGAATAACCTTCCTTTTCTGCACTGTAGTCAGGCAAACATAGTGTCACAACTCCGTTGAACCCTGTATTCTTTATTCTCTCAGTTGTAGTGAGTTTCTCAGCTTCTTTAGTGACAAAATCACAATGATTAGAGACAAAATCTGTCAACTCTTGCCCTCTGCTGGTACTGATCTTTCCTTAAACAAGATAACCTCAGAGACAGCTATGAAACCAAATGTAAATTTAGACTTCTTTTATCCCATTGACCTTTGTCAATTAATGTCAATTATCTCTTCATCCAAACCATCCACCTGTCTCCTCGATCCCATCCCAACTAATCTACTCACAGAAGCTTTGCCTCTAGTTAGCCCTTCTTGATTAGATATGATAAGTCTGTCTTTGTCAACAGGATATGAAACCCAGTCATTTAAATGACCAGTTCTTGTTCATGAAGTCTTAGCTAACTACAGACATATATCTAATATTCCTTTTCTCTCCAAGACTACAGAGAAAGCGGTTGCTAATCAGTCATGTGACTTCCCGCAGAACCACAATTGACACACCAAATGATGAATTTCAGTCAGGCATTAGAGCACACCGTAGCACAGAGACTGGATTGGTGAAAGTAACTAATGACTTTCTATAAGTATCAGACAAAGGACTTTTCTTCGCACTTGTCTTGCTAGATCTTAGTGTTAAACCTAACACCATTGACCACGACATTCTACTACTCTCTATTTATCAGATAGCTTGCAGTTTTTACATGTTAACAATGAATCCTCTGTCCCTACAAGAGATAGCCATGGAGTTCTACAAGGTTAAGTACTTGGGCCAATTTTAAAAAAAAATCTGGGACTGCTTTTATCACCTTCTTAATTTAGCAAAGATCAGGTTCATTCTGTCTTAAAAACATGCAGTGGAACTAGTTTTTGCATTTGTTACAATTCAAAACAATTCACAATCCTTCTCCTCACCTACAAAGCACTCAATGGTCAGACACCATCATATCTTAGGAAACTTTTATCATAACCAATTGTCTCATTAGAACTCTGCGGTCTGCAGGATGTAAATTTACTTGTAGTTCTAAACACCTCAGTACAGGCCCACATTTTCATAAAAGACACTTGTTTTCTTTTACAAAATAGACTTATGTTCTTATTGTGTTAATGTGTTGCACTCAGTGCAACACATTAACACAATGAGAGTGCTTTTGTCAACATTGACATTGATCGTAAGTGGTTGTGACCTGGAAAACAAATAACAGTGGTGGCTGCCTCCAAAATTAATATAAAAAAAAACCCTGTTATTGTTGTTTTACTGTGTCTGTGCCCCCCACCCTGGTTTGCTCTCCTTTTTGTCCTCCCCCTCTATTTCTCCCTTTTTCCTTTTTCTCTCACTGTCTCTTTCTCTCTCCCTCTCTACCCTCCCTTTCACTCTCTTTCTCACTCTGTCTTTATTTTTCTCCCTCCATCTCTCCCTCTCACTTATTCTCTTTCTCCCTCTTCACTCAACTGTACCGTCAGATGGCTGCCCACCTCTGAGCCTGGATCTGTTCCACAGTTTCTGCTTGTTAAAAGAAAGTTTTTCCTCACCACTGTCGCCAACTGCTTGCTCATGTGGAAATTGCTCTCAATTGTTGGGTCTTCGTAAATTGAATTTTAGAGAGTGGTCTAGACCCTCTCCATATTTAAAGTGTCTTTAGACAACTTTGGTTGTGATTTGGTGCTATATCACTGTGGCTGAGAGGGCCATATAACATTAATTAATGTTTCTTTCAGGACTGTCACCAAGTAGCCTGATGTTAAAGGTTAAAATTTGCAATCATTTGCAGCTTATGCATAATTTGCAGAGCGTTTTCTAAATTCGGCACGTGTTGCCAAGTTGACAAAGATGTTTTCTCAGTTTGCTTTTTTTTCTGTCTATTAGAATGTGTTCTTCCTGTTTGCAGGACAGCTGGCCCTTCTCAGCCACTGTACTTAATACATAAAATTGACTTGACATGGTTTGTCTCAATGATGTCCTTTGGTACTATTAGGTTTACACTGAACAGGCCCTCTCATTTACATGTTGAGGTGTTTGATGCAAGCACCAGCTAAATATTTCCCAAAATTAATCATCTCCTATGGCTGACTCATGACAAGACATACTGTTGAAAGACACTTTTCAACTGTCAGTGAGATAAAAAAAAAAGGCATCAGCATAACACGCACAAAATCAGCAGGCTGATGACAACAGGTTGCCTTCATGTTTGTTTATTTTTGTTCAAATTGATCAACAGGTTTCTGTGGACCCCCTCAGCCCTAGAATTGCCACTTTGAAACTGTGTTTTTAAGATTAAAGCATTAAGTCAGTCATGGCAGTTGTTGTGTCTGTGGTAAGACATTAGCTTGTATGTTGCACAGTGACTGTCTCCCACAAGGCTGCCAGGAAAACCTATTTCTTTGCAAGAATAATGAAATTTTACATTAATTAATATAAATCAAACAATGAAATGTTATTACTATAAAATGAAATTTCATGTATGCTGTATGTCGAGCATGTTTATATATTATTTTTATTTGACAATAAAGTTGACTTTGACTTTGACTTTTGATTTGAAACTTATTGCCATACTGGGTTACTTTTTCATGAAAGCCACTGGTCACTATACACAGTGATATGTTGTTGAATATATTACAGCACTTGCTGTAACAGTGCCTGCTGTACTTGCACTGTTTTTCAACTATATTAATTCACAAGTGATTGATGTCATACCTTTAATTGCTTCAGTTGCTCATTCTTAAAATGAAGAAAGCTACTTATTTATCTTAGTGAAACTTTTACAGTTGTTCTTACTTATAAGATTTCTAGTGCAGAACTAGCAACAATTTTGTAGAAGCAAGTCGAGGCTGTTTAAAGTATAAAGTTTACAACAGAAACACTGGACTAACTAAATATTTTAGCTGTACAATTAAAAAAGCTTTTTTAAATTAGATAATATAGGAGTGATAAACTACCTCAGCATAATTTAAGCTTCAGATAAATCTCTGATATTGAGCCTGCAACAGACACACAAGAAACATCTAAGTTTTCAACTTAATTAGTCTTCAGCAATCCGTCCGTTTTCTGTCTTTCAAGCACTCTTCTGTGTGTTTATGCATCTGCTACTCTGTTATATGTATGTGTTTGACACTGCATGGGTTGTTCTGTAGGTGTTATGCAGTAGTTGCCTGAGATACTTTGACACAAAAGCATGGTGAGATAGTTTCCTAGCAACCTTGGTCTTAGCAATCCTGTGACCCTTGGATGCTGCACAAGTATAGTGTATTTGGAAACTTAATACATGCCACAGATGGTGTTAACTTAAACCATCAGTCAGACACACAGGCATATATTTTGCATTATTGGACATCACATGTAAAATTAGTCTGATAGCTGCCCCATCACACAGAGCGTTGAAACAGGCTCCTATCTAAGGCTGCATTCTAAACCAGTGTTAGGCAAAATTGCTCTATTTCTGGTCAGTGACCAAGACAAAATTATGCTAACAGTCAAGACACATTGGCTTTATGCAGTAGTGTCCACACAGGTAGTGTTGCCGCTGTAGCACTGCTGCTGCCTGCCAGCCTTATCCTTCTACTTGGAGTATGCCTTTAGGGCCTCAGCTAATGGTTATTTTGGTTGTTAACTTATCTATTAATTATTTTTTCGATTAGTTGATTAGACCTGATAATTTTGGAAGCACCTATTTGGGCTTCAATTATACCTCATCTGCTAAAGTCTGCACATCCATGAAAGTCACTCTGTTGTCAGTCTCTGACAACATCAGTTCCCTAAGCAATTTAAAACAATGACCCCTGAAACACGTATTTGTAATATAGTAAATGTATTTTTACATAAGATATCACTGTGATCACAATAAAAAGAAAATAATCATTTAAATAATGCAAAGTTAGTCTTTAAAAAAAGATAATGTGCAGCAGTTAACCTTAAGAACAGCTTTTCTTAAACTGCCAGTCGTGTCTATGGGAGTTAAAAAATAAATAAATAAATAAATAAATTCCTATTTGAAATTTTGGTGTGTCTTGAAGTCCAAAAGTTCAAATAAAGCATCAAACGCAAGTAAGAATAACTTTCAGCCCAAGTTACTACGCAATGGTTGACAATTTCTTTAAATTGCAGAGCAGGAACGTAAGCATATCAGCATAACAACTCTGGTGTGAGGCTGGCTCTTTTCTTTGAGGCAATGTTCCCAGCTGCCAAGAAGAGACTCTCAGATAGGAATGCACACAAATGATTTGGCTAGTGATGCAAGTATTGGATACTTTGCCTCAATCGACTTCTACCAAGAAAGAACATGATAACTTCTGCAATATCGTTAGATAATTACCACCATGATGTATCGTAAGGATAAAACTGTGTAGAGTGAATAACTGCAATGAATACTGTAACTCTAGTTTACATTAGTTACTACAAACAGTGTTTTTCATAAAAAAAAAAACTTGCTGTCTCAGTGAGACAAGAAAGTTCATGTTAGTGTGCATGTGTACAGCAGTGAGTGGAGGTAAGGAGGGCTGATTCTGAGAGAGCTACTTTACTGAGGCAATAATGCACACAAAGTTTCCCATCTTTGCATGTAATGAGAGGTGTAGAAATATATGGTATTGTCTCATCATGAGACTGTGGCGCCATAAAGTAGACTATGGTGGTCAACCATAGGCTACATCATATGTGGGAAACCCTGTATCTCGGATTAGTTTATGCCCTGAGGTCCCATCTGTTTCTGTTTGGTCTTCAGCTGCTTGAAGCCAGTTCAGTATTTCTTAAGTGATCCAGATAATATTAGAGCCATTGTCATGGACAACAGCCACAAACTTGTTTGCTGGAATCTCAAACCTTGCATGGCCTCCTGAATCCATGCAGCAATGTTGAGTCCGGTGTTTTGTTCTTCCAGCGGCATGAGGCAGAAGTTAGTGAGCTCCCAGTCATCACTTATAAAGTGACAAGTGATGCCAAGATATGTCTCGAAGACAAAACTGGTCCAGGCATCAGCTGTCAAGGCAATCCTGTTCTTAGTTGATTTAAGAGCATCTTTAATCTTACCGATAGTAGTTTTAATACTTCCCCTCCATGAGCTTTGTGAAATGAGTTCTAGATGGTAAGGAGTAGCCTGGATGGAACGTCTTGATCATCTGCTTGAAGCCCTCATCCTCAAGCATGGATATTGGTCCAATGTTGTTGACTATCATGTTAAGGATGCTTTCTTTCACGACTTCAGTTATTTGAGGGGTGCATAAGCCTCTTCTCATGAGCAAATCACCCACATGCCATGACTTTACACTACTAAAACAACAGAGAGATGTATTATTTCACAGTGTACCTTGTACAAGTTATTACTGATTTCTTACTTATTTAATATCTTACAAATAAATTATTAATATGCTTCAAATTACAAACAAACTAGTCAGTATTAAGTGGAAGCAATTTACTTTTCAGTCTGAAGTCTAACAGAAATAATTACAGATTTTTTATTGATTAATTAATTTACAAATGAATTATTAACATGCTCCAAACTGGCTGAAATTAAGTGGAGAAGGCTTATAATTCAGAATAAATGCTAGTATAAACAGGAGCAAAAAATGTGCATGTCAAGGTAGGCCATGCCTATAATTCACTGATAACTATGGCAAATAATGCATCAGTTAACATAACTGTATAAGTGTTAGCTTACTGAGTATTTTCCATAGTCATCAGTTTATCTGATTTCCAAAAGATGAACGTACAACGCAAATGTTATCATATAAGTATAGGCCAGGCCATAAAGCCAGAAGTGGGCAGTAATTGAAAATAAAAGACCTTAAAGGTATTTACTTACCTCACAAACTTCCCCATCTGGACTACATGTAGATACCACAGCTCCATGGTGCTTGCATTTGAAATGTTCATGCATCAGTGTAGTGCCGCCATGATATGACAGCTCAACTTTACAGAGTCTGTTTTTTTTCCATCAAATATCCCATATTTTAGAACCTTTTGGTCTCATTTTTATAATCTCTTCACCTCCCCGTTCTGCCATAGTTCATATGCTTTTCTCCTTTGGTACCATGCAGAATGCAGACAGCAGAAGCAACACTACCCTCAGCACTTCCTGTAATGCAGTGGTTCTCAAACTTTTTCTCTCAATCCCCACTTCGGACAAGGTGGTATTGTCAAGCCCCACCTGGCCTTTATTGCCCCAACAGAATGATGGGCCAAGCTTTTTTTTCTCTTTCAAATTTGTTGAACTGTACAGAGCATCAAAACAGAAAACACCACCAGTTCAAAAGTATACAAAAAAAATGTAATGGTGTCAAACCTCAACTCAAATAACACAAATTCCAAAAGTTAATAGACCTACAATTGTGTTTTGTCACTTTGCTTCAATTTACCACTTTTTAATCAGTGAACATGACAAGTGAATGTAAGAGTCTCTACACATTACTGCATTAGTGGCTGCAATGAGCCTGTTTTGCACTGCACAACATTTCAAAATGGGGTTGCAGGCTTGAAACTGCCACTCTCAAGTCATGCTCAATGTTGAGCTGGGATCTGTACTTTGTTTTCAGTGCTACAACAGCTGAAAAGCCTATTCCACAGAGATAAGATGTGGCAAAGGGGAGAAGAATGTGCACTGCTCTCTGCCCAATAGCAGCATACTCCTGTTCCACTCCAAGCCAGAATTCAGCAAGTGTTTGAGTTGTACACCTCAGCCTCAGGGTGGAGTCAGAGGTCATCTCAATGAATTGTTCCTCTTCACAAGAACTAAAGTCGGCAGGTGCTGCAGATAGAATATAAACAGATACTTAGTTTTTCAATTAAACAAAAAGGTCTCTATTTGATAGCAAGAGACCACAGTAGGGCTGCAACGATTAGCCGACGTAATTGATTACGTCGACAACGAAATGCGAAAATATAAGCGTCAACGCGTCGTGCTCTAAGCAAAAAAAAAAAAAAAGCGCTTTTGTTTTTGCCAAACCACCGCTACTCCACTACCACCGCAATGGCAAGCATGTTACAGCTCGCCCGGAAGTCCAAAAATAGGTGCTTAAAAATAGAGATGAAAAGACGAAAAGATGATAAGCGTGACTAATTGACTAATCGAAAAAATAATCGATAGATTAGTCAACGACAAAAATAATCATTAGTTTCAGCCCTAGACCACAATGGGAAGAATGAAACATCAACATTCAAAGACCTACAATTTATGAAGATAAGTGTTATAAACAACCTGCTGCATTGAAAGGATCCATGACCCAGTCATATTGACCACTGCTGGCTGGAAAGTACTTCTGAAACAATTCAAGCAGGAATGTGCACATGGGATCACATGGCTCCACAATCAGTGGTTTCAGAAATTTCATTCAGATTCTCAAAGGTATCAATTTTCCTTTGATCGAGGCGACTGCCCCATACCTCAAGCTTTCAGGTGAATGCAGTGATTTTATCTGCCAGGTGAGGTATATGTTTGTCTTTGCCTTGGAGCTGCAGATTTAAATCATTGAGCTTCCCAAACACATCGCTGAGATAGGCCAGCTTCATTAAAAATTCTTCATTGGTGAACTTGGCTGCTGTGTCATACATGTGCTCCTCCTCCAAGAACACGTGAATCTCTCCTCGGAGCTCAATTACGCATGATAGCACTTTGCTGAGGGAGAGCCACCGTGACTCACTGACCACAGCTTGGTGGTCCGCACCCATCTCCTGGCAAACTGCCGAGAAAAGGCACGCCTTCAATGGCCGTGTTTTTATGAAATTCACGATGCACACCACATCTGTCAGAATTTCATTTAGCTCGGGGCTGAGCTGTCTGGAAGCGAGTGCCTCCCTGTGAATGACGCAGTGCATCCATTGCGCATCTGGAGCGAATGGCTTTATTAAGGCTCACAGGTCCTTTCTTTTTCCTGACATGATTTGTGCCCCATCTGAGCAGAAGCCCACACAGTTTTCCCATTTCAGCCCATGCTGTGAAAGGTAAATGTCCATCATACCAAACAACTCATCTATCGTGGCCCTGCTTTTGACATATTTGCAGAAGAGCATATCCTCTCTCAGTGACATGGAATCTGCATAGCGGACGTAACAAATGAATAAGCAATCTTTGCTGCTGTCAGTTGCCTCGTCCACTTGCAAAGCAAAACGTCTGTTTTTAATTTTGTCAATGAGCTGTTTTTCCAGGTCATGAGAGATGTCGTGGATTCGTCTGGCCATTGTGTCATTTGAATGCAATGAGGCTATCCCTCATTTGATAGAGGGATAGCCTTCAACTTGGCTGCGCTTGTCTCATCGAGCATAATTGACACCATGTCTATTGCTACAGGGAGGATAAGCTGCTCGGCTATTGTGTGGGGTTTTTTGCACAGGGCAATTCTGTGTGCAACTCTGTATGAAGCCATTTGTGCTTTAGTGGTCACTGAAGCTGCCTTTACCATGCGACCCTCCTGCTGACGGTACTCTGCCAGTTTTTGTTGGAAGAAATCAAGTGGCTTATTGACGTGACTGGGGTGTGTAGTTTCTAAGTGTTGTCATAATTTGTTGGGTCTCATGCTGTCCACAGCCGGTGGTTTGAGACACAGGACACACATGGGTCTTTCTTCTGCCCCCACCATTGTTGCCGTGAAACCGAGAGCAAGATAGCTATCATCATATTTTCTTTTCGGTTGACATTTTGGTTGATTAGTTGTTCTCTCCAGTGTCTATGAATCACTAACCTTTGTTCCTCGTGTGACAAATGTGTCCATTGTATAGCATCGAGATCACTGCCCACTAGCCTATCGCATCACTCTGAGAAAGTTTATTTTTTGTTCCGTTGCAATTAAAATGCCGACATCAATCTTAATTGTCCAACTGTGGTTCCAGGTCACATTTTCATACCGGCCCCCTTTCTAATGCTGTCTTTAGCCACACTGAAGGCTACAATGGTTACTTCGTTTGAGTGTGGTTGTTTTGTGAGAGTGGAAGTTGGATTTAATTGTCAGTACACACAGTGACCGATTGGGGAATGTAAAAAAAAAGAAAAGAAAAGAAAAGAAAAGAAAAGAAAAGAAAAGAAAAGAAAAGAAAAGAAAAATCGTCCCGTTCGTCACGCCCCACCTGTCATGCCTCTGCCTCCCACTGGTGGGGCCCGCCCCGTAGTTTGAGAAACACTGCTGTAATGTATTGTAGTTACAATTGAGAATTTTCTGCATGCGATTTTATCAAACACCAAGGTTTTATAATACGCACACTGATGATAAATTTCTGTGTCAACAGACTTTTATAGTGGATGAATCAATTATGTCCACTACTCGCTGTAGCCTTACTTGCCCTTGATAATATCCATTACTATTAAGGATGATGAGATTTTAACCCTGTTTCAAAAAGTGAGTGCAAAAATACTGCACTTCAATGATGTTTAAATTTTTTGATTTCTGTAATGTTATCTAGAGATAAAGACATTGAAACTGAAACAGCAGAAAAAAGGGAAGAAATTTTACAATGCAAACGTACTGCAAACATAGCCAGAGTAGCCTGGTCATGACTGCGTGGCTCAAAGTAACTGCACTGTCAGGTACTGTGCACTGTGTGTGAATAGATATTGTGATGTTTTTTTCTTTTTCTTTGTAATTCTTTTAAATAGCCATCTTCATTCATATTCCTTTATATTCACTAAATGACTAGAGATTATGGTTAAACTCTAGTTAACCATTTGTTAGCAACTGTTGCTAACAAATAAATGTAATGCATTTTGCTGGACATACACTTATTGCTTTTTAAACATGATCCATCCCCTTTTTTTACCCAGTCACATTGCATGAGAGAAATAGTTATTCTGAGGCGAGAGATTTATGAAGGGATTTTTTTTCTTTGTGCATATGAGATAATAATTGAATGACTCAACCTATAATAACAATCTTAAAATGGTAACGTTACAATTCCTCCTCCTCTCATGTCTAATTTTATGCTGCTGTAGCCTCATGTTTATCTGACATTCAATTCATTCATTCATTTAGTCCTTCAATGTAGACTTGTGTCATATAAAAGGTGTTTTAGAAAGTTACTGATTTAGGAAGATCAACATTGCCACTCGCATGTAAGACACATCCATGATGGACGATGATGTGAGGACAGCAGATGCAGATAGGCTATATCATGAAAAAAAGGGTGCTGCTTAATTATTTAATATTTATGAAAAATAATTAGGGATGGTCTGATCCGATCCACTGGATCGTTATCGGGTCCGATCCAGGCCGAAATGACTGGATTGAGTATCATATTTTTTTATTAGAACCCGTCCGATCTGATCCATAAGCCCAAACTATCTCATATATCCTCAAGTTCACTTTGCGCGACATGCCATAACACAGACAAGCTGTCGCCATGGTTGCCATGTGCCTGTGTTTTCGTCACATGAGCAGAAGCCCGCAGAGCTGTAGTCATGTCTGCCGTGTGGAATTACTTTAGTTAACGGAGGAGAAAAGTAAAACAGCTGAGTGCAGCGTTTGCAAAATGAGTGTCTCAAGGGGTGGTAGCAAAACCGGACATTTTAACACAACAAACTTAATAAAGCATCATTTTGATTGTGTGTCTTAAGAAGCCATGTGTAACTTACTGAATTCTACCTACATTATCCTAGTTGAGATGCTGTTATTTTACGTTAATTTATAAAATTATTTATTGCAGCTTTGCAATGTCATTAAGGTATAATGTGACTTTTCTGTTTATACACTGGGATTATTTATTTGATTTAAATATTTGCATCAGGTTGCACTTTTATTTTATTTCAAACATTTGAATGGTGCAGCTGAGTCTGTCATGTTTACAAATGCTGTTAAAAGCAATGTGAGCTTTAAGTTTTAATAAAGCCACTGCAGTTAAACATGACTTCAGTTGTCACATATTTTCCTTCTTTCTTTAGGGGACCAGAATAGTTGTTGTACACTGAACGTGGTGTTTTTAGATGTCAGTATCAAGCAAATTACATCCATGTATTATTAACAACTTTTAGAGTGACAAAAAGAACTGGATCGGTATCGGATCGGTATCGGCCAATCCTTAAGGCTGCAGTATCGGTATTAGTATCAGATGTGAAAAAATGGTATCGAGCCATCCCTAGTCATCATATACACACATATTAAAGTCGAGACAACAGGATAATGTCTTTACCTGTGTGCTCTTCTTTCTTCCTCTCTGTCCTTTAGGATTGGGCTTCAGCTCTGACTGGTCACCCTGAGGACATTTCCTCAGTGGACGAGACTTTATGTGTGTGTGGCCAGTCTTGGGGGCGGGGCTGAGTGTAACTGATAGGTCAAGTTCAGGACAGCTAGTCAGAGATGAGGGTAAGGAGGAGAACGGATGAGGGGTTGGGTTGGGAGAGGGAGGAGGCGAGAGGATGGAGGCCGAACTCCTCATCCTGGTGGAAAACAACAAGCAAGAGAGGTTTGTGATTTTCAGGGACTTACTCCTTTTAAGGACATGTTTTTGCTGTGAATAACAAATAATCTCTATGAACCGATATCTGCATATAAATGCAAAATCTGTTGGCAATGTTGTAGACACCTTTTTACTGTCCCATCATGAACATATACAAAAAACACAGTTTTATTGACTTATTTAAGGTTTCTTGCAATACATTAGACAGCCTCTCAAAATAAAAATTTATAATAAGTTATCATACCAAATTGTTCATGTCTGTGGATGTATATCAAGCCAAACATGCAGAATTGAAAGATGAAAGATGGGCAGCATACAACATGATACTGAGCAGGTTTGCCTTTTGACAAGACATTGAGGTTACACCAAGAATAGTTTTGGATCCAATGCTATAAGAAATTTTTCAATCTCTGTTTGAACAGTGGACCAGAATGCTGTGATCAATGGACATGACCACGCTATTTGAAAATGTGTGCCTTTTTGTTTTTGGCATTCTGACATAGAACGTGAATTATCATATTTACTACGCACTTCATAGATCAAATGTAATTTATTAATTACCTTTTGTTGTGTTTCGTGTGAATTATCTGATCTAGTAATTCTTTTGGCATTGAACAAAATTCTGGTCATCAAGATGAACACTAAAGTGCTTCTCCTAGTTATGTTTATGACGGACTACCCACTGGTGTTGGTCTGAACGGGCTGTCACATTCAGTCATTACTGAACGAGGCTGGTTGCCTTGGTAACTTCAGTGAATAAACGCACCTGATGCTATTTAAGAATTCAAGGTGATAACTAAGGTTCCAGTGACTGCCATACCTTGACACGGATCTATATTAAGTAAAGTTAATAACAGCTCAGTTGTTTTTGTTTGTTTGGTTTTAACTGCAGTTTGTCTTTGATTTGTGTAGCAGACTAACGCTAGCCACATTAGCTACATTTAGCTCACGCCAACACATCACACTAACCTGTCACCGGATTCAGTGCAGTCAGACGCGATACCCAGCTGAACCAGGTTTTCTTCTACAGAACCAACTTCAGACTCTCCCCTTTCCCCTGAATATGATCAACACGTTTTAACTTTAACATTCGTTTCTCTTTTTAAAATTCCCTCCCTCTTTGTTTAGACTAGTTTCCTTCTTTTCCTTCTTCTTCGTCTTCCTCCTCCTTCTTCTTCTCATGCAGCTGGTATCTATAAGGCATTACTGCCACCTTCAGGTTATATTCCCCCTCAGATTCCATTCAATCTAAAGTCTTTATTCCAATCCAATTTTGAAATTTTCGTCCATCGGAATTCCCCCAAATTCTAATACTTCTAACGTTGTCCTTTTTTCTACCTGCACTGTTTTCAGCAACTGTGCAATCATTTCTTGTTTGTCCTGCATTGTTTATGCTTAACTGCTTCTGTGGAATGACACTAAATTCAAAAAACTATTCAATCCATTCTAATGCCATCAGCATGGCAAACAACTCAACAGTATATACTGGTTATTTGAACGTATATACTGTTGAGTTGTATACCATGCTGATGGCATTCGCTCTTATTAATTTCTCACTTGCTAACCAGGTGCAGCAACAGAGAACACTTTTGCATCTGTTTGTGGGTCCTCTGATCTACATGTAAAAATCTGCATATATGGTTTCTGTAACTATCCTATTGTATTTACAAATCAAAGCAGTGTGTTTTATTGTGCTTGAGTTTGGCAGTTCCAGATTAACACACCTAATTTAAATATGCAAAAACACACTCCCACATCTCTACACACCTGTGGCGATTATTGCAGTGCCTATTTTGGTCTAAAAGGGCCCTTTAATACAACCACATTTTGGGTTAGCTGTTGTCCAACTCTTCTGCTACACAGTTAAATTGTATGTGTGTGTGTGTGTGTGTGTGTGTGTGTGGTTGTGAGAGCCAAGCTGGTTCCCAACTGGCTTCTTCAGATTTGCTTTTTTTTGTTTCTACATACTGAAATACTTTTTATAAAACTGATACAGATTTCAAAATCTTAAAGTCAAGTCTACAACATAGGACTGAAAAGGTCAACAGACTCAGTTCTAAAATATTTCCCCCTTAATGCTTTGAAAAACAGCAATCAGTTTACACAGACTTTATTTCACAAATAATTATGCAATCAAATAAATACACAAATAAATAAACACGAAATAATTCTCCAACCTTTGACTAAGATTAAACCTTCCATCTACCTATTTAAGTGTAGTTCTTCTTAATGCTAATGGTTAGCCCTCTGTCTGGGTCATCTGATGAAGAAATGGTGGTGAAGGCTGTAGGTCTCAGTTTCCACGTTTCCACTGCTACTGAGGTCTAACTGCAGACACTGGACACCGTTGAGAAGTGCAGTGTACTACCGAGAATGCAAAAATAAAACCACATGAGAATATTAACACTAAGTTCTAGTCAAGTCACACTAAAGAGATTGTGTTGCCCTTATGAAGTAGGATGCTAAGGATGATTTACACGGAGAAGGTGACATTACAGGTCTGGTCTAACAACAAGCTTACTCTGCATTTCTCTAAGAAACAGGGAAAAAGGAAGGGGACAAAATCCTAAACTGCAGCGTTGGCTTCATAAAGAAGTTCAGGTAACAGGTGTTGGTAGGCTACTTTGGTTTTTTGCTTCTTGTCTACGGTCTTGCCTCCCACTGGAACAGAAGAGTGAGGAGGGTTGGACAATGAGGTGGATGGAGGCATTGGATTAGCTAGCCCCTGGACTCCAGAGATCTGCAGGAAGAGAGACAGAGGATTGTGCTGCATGCTAGTAAACTACACTTAAAAGTATGCAAAGACATAAAGGCACAATAAGAAACCCTAAACATGTGCTTAAGTACCAGGTGGGGCTGAGAAATATGGCCATTAATAACATGAATCAGTTGAAATGTGAAAAATCAGGGAGTGATTCGTCACTGTTGACATCACGAAAGCTATCCTTTAGCATTTTTGCTATATATTTGGGACAAGCTATGCAGCAAATCAGGGCTAGATTCTCATATGATTTTGCCAGCTGCAGGTAACATGATTCGGGCAGCAGGACTGCTTACCACTTTGTTATGTGAAGTGAAAGAAACAGACAGCGGTGGTATTGAAGAGTCTGCAAACTGCCTCACATGAAGAGAGTAATGTATGCTTGAGTAGCATCACGGTATTACAGTGATGCTAGTGTATCTAAAAAAAGCTATGGTATTTTCAACACCAGTGAAAATACAGCCACTCTTCTTTCCATCAAACGGCTATAGATGCTGCATTCAAGTGATGCACTGTAGCGCAGAACATGTAAATGAATGGAGCTCTTCCCTCCGCATGCCTCTGGGGCAAAAGGGATTTTTGTATTGTATGTTAATATCACTAAGAGAATGACAAACTGGACTGAACACTGACTACAGAGTTTCATCTCATGCTGTTACAGTTACTATCATATAGTTATTATCTTAGCCAGTTGTAGGCATCTGTAACTTTTGACCACAGTCTTCAGAAGACAAGATCACTCAAACCCATCTCTACCTGAGATCTTGACAGCAAAAAAGGCCTGTGATTGGATGCAATTGTCCAGTTTATATATTTCCAAACAGATTACATTATATGAAAGGTGGAGATGGTGTTTAAGTTTCCAATTCATCCGATCTGGTTTGCTTTGGACATTAAGAGAAGGCTCACAAAGACCCAAGGAGAGCATGTATCCCAAAATGTTCTGTTTGTATGAAATGGAAAAGTGTTTTTATTTTCTATATACTAACAACAGAGACCATATATTGTGATGATAAGTGTGGAGTGCATACTGTATAGAATTATTATTTGGGGCACACTGACAGCGTGTACCCGTACATATATTAACAGTGGTGACTGGGTTCAGACTAACGAGCAGCCTCACGAGTAGCTGGTGTGCTGCTGTCGTCTCCGGGCGCTTCTCATCTTCTCAAAGCGAGCCTCCATTTCCTCCAGGACCTTGGGGGTGTAGCGAACCACCAGTTTGACTGAACCCTGGGCAGCCTTCAGCAGCTCTACAGCCTTCTCATGGTGCTCCCCTTCAACACTCTGCATGGAGACCAACAAATAATGCCTACAATTTGATCTGTCTTATGATGACAATAATCAACAAGGAAGTAACAGTTATGAAAATTCAGATTCACTGTAAGTGGTGATTAGTGTGCTTATCCAGTTACAGCAAATAAAACCAGATTAACCTGCTTAAAACAACAAAAGCTTAAGTATTTAAGTTGACATGTTTGAATGCATTTTTACTAAAAGACCTGTGAAACTCCTCTCCTCAAAAAATTCTGCTCATCTTATGTCTAATTTTATATCTAACCTGATGAGGATAAACTGCCTGTTGAAAATTGTCAGCTGTTTCATGTACAAGTGCTGATGAATGTTCATGTATTAAGAGTGAAGCGGATTTTGTAATTTTCAAGTCGTTTATTAGTTAAAACTGGTTTTGGCTACCTATGGGAGTTGAGCTCACACTTGATGTACACAAAAGTGTGGATTTCTCTTGTCCGCAGTTATTTGACAGACTTAAAACTTGGAATCAGAAGATACGAAATTTTCATTATTTACAAATTAAGAAAACACACTTGGACTTGATTTCTGAAAAAAAGTTCTCATTTTACTGTTTCTAAAATTTAAGGCCCTCACAATCTTCTGTCTCTTAAGATGTGCCATGTTTAATGTAACTCAACTGAGTTAAACATTTTACTTAACTGATATCTATATAGGTGATGTTGTTTATAATGACAGCACTGACCCTAAGTGTCCAAAGTTCACTGACATTGCTTGCTAGTTAGCTGTCCTAGATAACCTCGTTTTTAAATTAAGATGTATATAGTATATACTTGCAACTCTTACCACACAAACTCAAGTCATGTTGTAATTCATTTTTAAAATATCATTGGCCATTTAAAAAAAGCAGCGGCAGGCAGTTGGCTCAGGCTGCTGTCTGGGCATCCCAGATTTAGTATTGCAAGTATTTGGCTGAAAGAGTGTGGATATTATCGAGCTCTGGCATCAGAATAAACTAGTCTGTGTGTAGCTCCCGTAGTGGATCTTTGAGGATCACATTGGACTGAGCTTCTTACCACCCCGTTGACAGACAGCAGCTGGTCTCCTCTCTTAAGCCCTCCTTGGCGGTCGGCCACGCCCCCAGGGATAACTCTGGAGATGTAGATGGGGGAGTTCTGCTCTTTGCCCCCCATGATGTTAAAGCCCAGACCCTCTTCTGTCTTTGGCAGCTCCACCACCCTCGGGTGGGCGTGGCCCTCGCTGGCAGCAAATGCTGCTACTGTGGCCTGTTCAGGGGGGGACAGCAACACTATCATCAGAAAAGTCTATCACACATAAATAGGAGTTCAACTGCCTGTAATGTCCAGTTACGTTACTGCACATATCACACCAAGCTGTGCCAAATTAAGCTAGGCTGTGGACTGTTAATGAGCTTGTGAATACTGGACCCCATATTTGTATCAGGGCAACTATCACAGACAAGCAACTACACCGTTTCCTAAACCTTAAAAATCTGCTGTGTGGCAGTTTCGTGCACAGTGCACAGGTGAGGGGGGTGCAACAGACAGGTGAGAGGTTCATTCAAATGAGAACCGCAAAACAAGCCGGTAGTGTTTTGGTGGAAACTGAATATGTCTTAAAAAAAAACACTGGGTGCCCAAATCATTGACAATTTTTGCTGCTGTAATCATTGCTCCTTACATGCCTCCACTGGAAATGTAGGAGGAAAGAATCCATTATTACACCATGCAATAAGATATAAATGAGTTCATCTGATGTAAATGTGGAACTTCAGCCATACGAATTAAGTATATCAAGTGAAGATCTCCCGAAGTAACCATTCGTCAGCTTCAGAAATCATCATGTGACAACAGGACAAACAACTACAGCAAGCAAAAAGTGTCGAGGTTTACATATGGGCATATGTGTGTTGTTTTAATACATAATTTATATATCTTAAAAAAACACACAAAAACTTGACCTGATCCTTCAGAAACATAATTACCTATTTTAATTAAACATTTTCCAGCCAGGAGATCCTTTAAATCTGCATACAAAAATAACATTTCATGTAGTTAAAGCGGGAACGGTGGTGTGTCAGTCTGCATTTATCTATAAATAATACAATAAATAGTACAATACAGTATCATGGGTCACAATGATGCCATCTTATAAACAGGCTTTTCCATATTTTTTAAGTTTACTGTTATTGTTCATCACTTTGCAAACTTAAATACAGTCTCACCTTAAGTTTTATATCCTGTTTCATATAGACTACACCCTCTAAGGCTATTAGTAGTGGATTTTGGGCAAAGTAGGATATGGTCAATGCCTCAGTGAGTCCGTCTGGAACCACGGGCACAACAGGAGGAGCCCTGGGCTTGCTGGGCTCCCTGAGAGCACAAACAGCAAGCTGGGATCCACCACCTTCATTAAAAGGAAGTGAGGCTCTGGGCAACCCACAGGGTGATCTGTGGATGGAGGTGGCAGAGACATCCAACTGCAAAAACATGTGTTCTCTGCTGATTCTCAGCCACAAGATGATAAGCAGAGTATTAATAAGAAACTGGAGGTGTGAGAGCCAGGCTGGCATGCCTCAGACCCAAGCGGCACTCGCAATAGAGCACAAATCCAATCTTATAACTTGATCAATTTGGCAAACCTGACATATCAAGGCATAGCTCTCAGACAAATTCATTCTCTTGCTCCTCCAAGTGTTAAGTCTTTCTGCGCTTCAAGTTTTTGCAGAGAGTGCTTGCAAAGGTAGCTGAAAAAAACAGGAGCTGATTGTCAGGTCTTTATGCAATTTAAGCTGAAGATGAGACTGTGTGTGGGTCCACAAGTGGCTGTGGATTTAAGTTTTTTTTTTAATGTGTGTTTGAGCAAGTGTGGGATAAATCCAGTAGAAAAAGCCTAAGAGGGCATAGCCTGTACAAATTAGAACCAAATCAGCAAGAGCCCTTCCAACACACCTACACATTCAGTGTGCCCATGACTTATCACTTTGCACTGGTGGCTCTGCTTGTGCCATTAAACTAGGGCTCAAAATCTCTAAAAAAATTCCTCTTTCACAATACTTCAGTACTCTCTAGTTATTAGTTTGTAACAATACCTTGGCTGTGGCCTGTGCTCGCACCTCTGGTCCTCCGACAATGTCTAGAGTGTCATATAGCTGCTCATATACCTGAAGAACAGCAGGGAAGAGTAAGGCTGAGTTGGACCGACATTAAAAGCATTTGAAACAAAATGTTGAACTTTTTAAGTAACTTAATCATAATCTTGAACATGTCTGTGATGATGAACCATGTGATTGTGGTGGTGTGTGTGTGTGTGCATAGCAACGGATAGACGGAAGACCTATCAAGTACAAACTTACTGAACTGCTCACAACACTGGTTGACTCATATCACACACAAGAGACCCTCTTTGAACAGAAAACAGGGGTTACCATCTCTACCCACATATGACCTCCTGTGGTTATGACCAATCCAGGGTTTTTACTACCACTTGACACCTGCACATTGGCTAAGAGACCTCTGGATTGCATTTTGATCACATTTATGGTCACCTTAGCTTTGACAGGGGTGGGGCTCAATTTTAACAATCTGGATATATTTTCATAATACTGTAATAATTTCGACTAAAATAGTGTGACAATACATAATTTTAGTTTTAATAATATCAAATTTTCTTAAAGTAGAACAACCATACTATAACCACAGCAACTACGCACTAAAGAAAACTAGGGAAACCCTGCATAACTAGGTCATGTTATGACAACTGAGCAAATTCCATTTGATGATAAAGACAGGAAATGAAAAAGATCTGTCCAATTTATTTCAGCTTTGCCTTTCTTCCATGTGAATGTGCAAAGGGCAGATGCCTAACACTTTGCTGTATGTTCTTACCTCTCTGATAGCGGCACAGAACTTGCTCTGTAGAACTCTCTGCAGGGCCTGCAGTTTGGGAGGAGGCAGCTCACCACTTCGCTGCAGCCGGTCCAGTAACTCAATCACCCGGCACACATCTAACAGGCACAAAACACACAAAAAAGTCCTGACAACCAACCAAAGCAGACAGCTGTCCCAGAAGGTCAAACTATACTCGCTGGGGGGGGGGCTCCACAGGCCCCAGATTCGTCATGAGGAACACACTGTATGTGGTTATGTCATACATTTACTGGTATTGAATATATTAATAACAGATAATTATAATAATTTGACAGCAAAAGAAATAAAAAAATAAATTAAATCAAAATTAAACCAAAGATGCGTTCCTGAAGATGTTGAGAAACGCATTTTGCAGTGCTGATGTGTAAACAGGGAAAATGGAGCTGTAACGTCAGTATGTGTGCCATTAACTCCTTTGTTTACATAAGGCGAGTGCTAGTGCTAACCCTACTTGAAAGATTTTTTTTAATACTTACATTAATAAATAATTACTCCTACTTTTTATTTAGGATCCAAATGTATGACAGAGGCCACTGCGTTATCCAACACTCCCACAGCGTAAACCCCGAAAAATGTTCAGCCTTTAGACAAAATTTGTCCAGTTATAACTTTGTATTTTAGGTTCCTGACCGGCCAATACAGCTACATGGTTAGACTTTTATGTTGATAAATCAGTGCTTTTATGGACAAAGATTTTTTGAGAATAAAGGAGTGTTACTTGCAAATTGCATGTGTTTTTAATAGGCTTATACATATTTATTTAACACTACTATACACACGCCCACATACACTCATTCATACATAGTCTATAGGGTCTGTTATAGCTAAGAGAATAGTCTTCCTGGATACACTGGTTAGGCAGTTCCTGCCCCCATAATAATACATCACTCAGTAATTAAATGCGTTGTCGTGAGGAGGACATGCGACCCCACTACAATGTGATTGTGGTTCGCTCCTCCTTCATTCAAATAAAAATGGATTTTTTTGTCCGCCCCGCATGGACCGCACCTTTATTGCCGCGACCGCGTCAGGAGATTCAATCACAGTTTCTCGCGCTTCGTAGTTTGGCACTCATGACAATTCAACATTTGAGACCCAGCGGATTTCAAAGCTGCTTATTAATCCTGTCGACGGCACGTGTGATAATACTTGGTCCGTAATCCGATGTCAAGTTAGTAAGCAGGACCAGCATGCTGCCTAAAAGGATGTCAACAATTGACTGGACAGTATGAATGGATCCTCATTATGTTTACTACAGGAAGAACCGAGCCAAGGCCTGAGCGGCTGCTCACCCCACAGGCCGAATTCGTAGTAACGCATCGTAAAACAAATGATACAATTAACGTTACACCAATGATGATTCAAGTTACAGTAAAATCTTGTTTGTTGTCACTCATTAAAATAATTGGGTGATTTTAAGATCCAACAAACATGAGCGTCTCCCGTCTTGCAATACATAGGTCTACAATTACGCACCAGCTACCTATTAGCCAGTGGATTATGGTGAAGCGATCTGGCTAGTGTTACCTCTTTCTAGGCAAAGCGGCTCTGTCATAGCCGCCATGTCTGCTTCCTTGGCAGGGTGGTAGTAAGAAGACATCATTCTGAGATCCTCCGCGTCCAGGCTGATCCTCTAAATAATACTGCGATGATAAAGGAAATCCGTTTCACAGCGACGCGTGGTCCATCTTTTTCAAGAGACCATACAGAGCAGACGGAGGTTGGCTGAGGGCTGAGATGCTACGCTGAGGACAAGGCAGGAACTCCAGACCAGACGCAGCAGCTTCACTACTGCCTCGGCGTCAATGCGTGACTATACCATAATGACCACCTGCTACGTATGTATGAAGTATTGCGCAGTTTGAAATTGGATGTTTAAATTTTAGTGATTTTAATACAATTTCCCATAGATTAATTATGTTAAATAGATGTAATAATAAATTGTGCAATGAACAGGAAGAATAGTTATGGTTTTACCACGCGTTTAGCTGTTAATATATTTTTAACTTTACACCGCTGCTGAGAATTTTTCATTGTATACTGCAGTATTTTAAATTGTTTTGTACGTCCCGTTTCCCTTAATGCAGTTTAAAATTATCCAACTGTGGAGACTTTACATACTAAGTTCACCATGCAAACCCATCATGCAAACAGCAGACATAATTTAAAAATGATTTATTCCATAATGAATAAACAGAACAGCCCTACATTGTCACAATACTATGTTTTCTTCAAATTCACATACACTGAGCGGCAATTGGTCACTGGATCCGAATGTGCATACAACCTACCAGCTTCATGAATCTCAAAAATTAAAGACAACACAATCTACCCATCTAAAAACGAATAGGGCTCGTGTGTGTATAGTTTGTCTCAAGCCAAGTGGAAAAACAAAGTACCTAACTTGAATCACTAAAGTAATCTGATAACATTTAGTGGCACGGATTAGTTGGGCAATGCAGAAAAAAACTGCAACTTTAGTGAGATCAAATCAGTTATATGCATCAATTGTGCATGCAACAATATCAAGTGGAGTAATTGAACAGATTGTTAACAGATAAGATGAAAAGTATCTGATACCACGGAAGCCCTGACGTCGCTTAGGCTTCTCGTGCCTTGACAGACAGTTAAGGGCCATGTTTAAGTACAGTTACAAAAACAAAAATAAAACAAAACAAAAAAATAATCAATCAAAAACCCAACTTATTTGTAAGTTGAGGTCTGCTGGGGAGGAGGATCATCTCAGTACTCGTCTCCTGGTGCCTCCATCTTGTAGCCGTTTTCACCAGAGCCATAGCCATCAGCTGACGGCATTGACTGCTGGTCAATCATCCCATCCTGACTGTACTCCTCCATGTGTGGCGGCGCTCCTCCTTCATCCTCATTGACCATGTCGTCTTGGGGGCCCATATCATCTCGTAGGGAGCCGTGGCGCTCCTCTCTGCGGTCCCCTCTGTCTCGTTCACCCCGCTCTCTCTTGTGCTCCCTGTCTCTGTCTCGGTCTCCCCTGCGCCTTTCTCTGTCCCTGTGGCTGCGCTTGCGATCTCTGTCCCTTTCTCTGTCCCTGTCTCTACGTTCCTCCATGCCCTCCACTGCTTCTCCTTCATGTTCATCCAGCATCCGCTCGCCGCCCTCAGGAGGTGCGTCTCCCTGGCCGACCTCCTCTCCCTCAAGCCCCTTGCCTCTCTCCCTGTCTCTCTTGCGATCCCGGCTCCTGCTCCTTCTCTTCCGTTCTCTACTCCTCTCCCTACTCCTGCTATCTCCTCCCCCTGCTCCCCCACGATCCCTCTCTCGCTCTCGACGCCGGCTACTACTGCTTCCATCATCACCTCCAATCTGTCTGTCCCTTTCTCTCTCCCGCTCCCGAGAACGAGTACGTCTGCGCCGTTCACGAGATCTAGACCTTCGGCGCTCTCTGTCCTTGTCCCGATCCCTCTCCCGGCTTCGCTCTCTGCGTTCTCCACGGTCCCGATCACTATGAGCAGTGAGGACAAACCAAAACTGTTACACACAACAGCGGTGCACAATTTGACGGCAAGCAACAGGTCTCTCCTGAAGGTACTCACCCTCCCAGGGAGCGATCATCATAACGCGATGCATCATCTCGGCCAGAGTGCTTGATGTTGACATCGGCTCCACCTCTCCTTGTACCACCTAATCCACCACCTAGTTAACAGAAACCGGTCAAACATAAAAAATGGGTTAAACGAGGGCCTTTGGCTGTGGTAAGTTATTTAGTCTGGAAAGGTATTATGGCACCAAATATTTTGCTTATTCATCTGAGGTAAAATGCAAAGAACAAAAACACTGGTACTTGGCTAAGGCTGTGTAAACATCAGTGTCACTGCAATTTTGACACATGGTTCTTTTAGCCCATTCTTTTGTTTGGTTAAGTTCAATTTATTCCTCTGGTATCAGTCTTTTAAATAAAATGAAAACTTGATAGGCATGCATCTTGTAACCCTAGCATACTACTTTGTAGCTTTGTAAAAAGAAGGCAGCTGACCGAGCCTGCGAGGATGCCATCCTTTGACAGTGCGTCCTCGTTCCACATCCACCAGCACCCTTCTACCATCAATTTTCTTCCCATCTGCGTGCTTGTAGGCGGCTGGAGAAAAGGAATGGGGAGAGGGAAGACAGAGGTGAGATAAGAGTACCACTGCATCAATGTGGCCAAGGAAACAAACAGTGCATCATTATACTGACCAGGAGCAGGTGAAGCCGAGATGGCTGCTCTCTGGGTAAAAGCCGAAGGATAATGGGAGTAGACTTCCTTCCACCCGGTGACAGATTGATATGTTACACTTTCAACTGCATCATTAAACTACCCAGTATTTTATTTCACGGCCTATATTATAATAGTGTTTATATTAGAGTATAGTGTAGCAATTATGAAGTTGTTCAATATGTATTAAGGATTATTGTGTGGATAACTTCTAATTTTGGGGGGCTGTAGTCTCTTAAGATATATATTAATTACAACTACACAAGCATAGCAGCAAGTGACTCATATAATTAAATGATAAAATCTTTAACAAAGGTTTGACTGTGGTAAATGAGAACACTAAAACCACAGCTCATGTGCCATGCTTTTAAATTTTTTTTTTTTTCCTATTATCAGATTTACAGTAAACATGCTAATCTTAACCCAATCTGCTGGCAATGTTGACTTGTGGTTATCTAAGCTCTGCTGTTGGAGCAGAATGAAAGTTGCATATTCACTTCCTGTTAAATTTTGTGTTTTCCCAGGTTGCTTCAAGGTAAAAAGTAATTTGAATGAACAAAACAATAAAATTTTATCAGGTCTTTAAAGAACACTTTATGATGTGTTCTGACTTAGGTTTCTGAATAACTTAAATCAAAAGTTGTACAAAGTCATGTGACTTGATTTTGCTCTTAAATATCTCATAAATACTTAATAAACTAGTGTGTGCATTTATTACATGTCTCTGGTCAGGGAAACAGCACTATTACCAGTACAGAATTTCAAAACAATATAGTGAGATGGATTAAGGTTTTTTCAGTGGCTTTAAAATGGTAAAACATTTTAATTTTTTTGTAACATAGCAATATAATGGAAGCAACCATGAACACAAATATTTCATCATCAAGGAATCTCCAGCATTTGACCTCTTTTCAAACTCATGTACACTCAGACTTCGGCACACCTCAACGCGTTATACCACACAACAGTCTTTCGATCCATCTTGTATGATGGAGGGACTTGGCGACATCAAAGTGGCTCATTCTGGGTGCCACACTGTTCGGATTTGTCGTTGATCCCTGAGGGTTTAACTTTAAATCCATGTAGAGGGCCTTACCAAAACCCAACAGTTATGGCATGCAGTCTGAGGGCCTTACCACATCCTCACATATACATTCAGAGGGCCTTACCAAACTCCCTCACTTATTCTAGACAGCTGATGATCTTACCATTATCACTCCATCAAGGGCCTTATGAAAGTCTCTGCCCCAGTCTTACCAAAATCCATCAGCACCAGAATACACTTACATTCACAACAACTCTATCAGGGGCCTTACCAGAACCCCTCCACTTCCTGTGTTCACTAAGGATGACAACATCTCATCCAATGATAGGGCCTTACCAAACCCCCACCGATCCTACCAAAACTGATCAACTGAAAAAAGAAAACATACAAAACAAACAAAAAAACGGGGCTACCTTCCTTGCAGGAGTTGCCTTATCACAACCCCAGCCAACTAATGGGAGAAGACGTTTTAGTTCTTAAACTTATGACTGAATAATATTATGTTCCTAGTGCGGCTGTGTCTTGCATCTAAAGTGGCCTGAAATGGTAAACTGATTTAGAGCATCCACTGTCTAAACTTCTTTACTGACATTTCATATGCTAAAACTGAAAGAGGCCTTTCTTTGAAAACTGATTTTTGCTATTAATTATTTTTTAGGCTACAATAACTAGCGTCTACTTTAGTTATGTAGTGATGTATGAATAGCCTATTTAGTAGAATTACCAAAAAGTCCCCTCATCTGCCTTTTCCAGTGAAGCCAAGTCAGACTTAGTTTGGATAGGACAATGCATGAATTTCTCAGGTTTTTGAACATTTTCTTGAATTAAGATAGGGCTGGGAACAGAATGTTCATAAAGCTCTACAACCAGTCCAAGGTTTTGCTGTGAGAATGAGCCCTTTGGAAGGAGAGTCACAGGAAAATGGCAGTTAATTGTGTTACCGGTTTCACAAGCAAGGACTGCTAAGCTTAACAACTGATATAAAGCCAGCCTCTTGTATTTACATCTTTAAAAGCCATTAAATAATCACTTATAATAAAGCAGAACTGCCTATTAGATATTAGATAATATTATTTTCCAACTTGACCAGGCAACAGTGACAGAGTCAGTTTAAGTTACCTGTCTACAGGAGCTAGAGGATACTTTCATTTACACGATACTAACCAATCTGAAATTGGCTCTGAAAAAAAATGCCACTGTATTCACATTGATAAGAATCATTTTCATATATTTTGACAGTGATATGGTTACTGTAAAATTCATCAAACAGGTGACATTCCTGCTTAATCATATTTACACATTAACTGCAATTTACTGCTTTGCAAATACGACCACAGAAAAACTACAATGATATTTTTCTAAATAGCGGAATCAAATTCAGTCCATTCGCACTGCATTAATCATCAACTCCTGAGAAGCTGGCGGAATGGACAGCTGTGCAACAACACACCTGGATACATCTTGTTTAGTAACACTGTATCCCAAAATACAGCTAAATAGTTGCTATCATAAAGCATGACCCTTTAGTTACCTGAGGTGGCTTTCACATGAAGGGCAGAATCACTGGGTAACATTTAGTTACACTAGTTGTAAGGGGTGCGTTCAATGGTCAAAGCCTACAGGGCCCCAGACCAACTCAGTAACACTGGTGCTCCCAACTTAAAAATTTAGTGCCACCAGCACAAAATTAAGAAGCACAACTTCAATCAACATGCAACGCAACATATCCTTTTTTTTTTTTTGTTTAAACGACATTAATTAATTCTTAGTAATAAACAGACAATCCAAGATACTATGCACTGTTTTATTTTTAAAGGAAAATCTTCCAAAGTAGTGCTTTATAAGAGAAAGTCATTTTCCAAGATTTTTTAATGGGGGTCTACTAAGCCACCTCAAATCCAGATATATGAGGAAAAAAATCAATTCAAAAGATTAAATTTGGCTTTAAAACTACCGAGTTTTCCTCTCTCTTACTATAATTTATGTGTTACAAAAATATATATATACTTTTTTAACTTCTACTTGTTATCATATGCATTGGCATTAATTCATTATTAGATTCCTTGTAATAAGTATAATTTTAATAATGTATCATGTTTATTTGAACTTACTGCACTCCTAGGGGTGGGGTCTTGTTTGGATGAGAGAGGGATCTCACACTTTTCTAAAGATTTCCTGTTTATCCATTAAACCTATGAACTAAACTGGATTCTTTAATAATAACATGAGTGACTGCTGACGAGCAGTCACTCGTGTTGGAATCAACAAATCTTCTCTACAGAATATTCTATACACTTAGAAACTTCAGCCATGGGTCACCCCTGTTGCCTGCATTCAGGCGCAGTCTCTGCCTCTTCCTTTCTTTTTCGGAAACATGCAGATGGGTCTCACCGTACAGAAACTTGCACAACATCAAAAGACATCTCATCTTTGCTTCTTCTTTATTGAAGAAGTGGAGATAAGATGGTTACGCACTGTTTAGTTTTGTGACTCATTTTCTTTGCAGTGGCAAAATGTTTCAAAGAGGAACGTCGCTGCTGGTGTTTTAGGAAAGTCTAAATAACTAAAACAAATGGCAGGTTGGGAGGGGTTTATTTTTTGCAAGAAGCACTGGTGCTCCCGGTTTTAAAATTAAGTTACACTCTCTTCGAAAATGGTTTTAAAATGCGACAAAATGGTCGCAGTCTGGAGCCCTGACCTAAGATTCCAATAGCTTTACCCATTGAACGTTAACTCCTCTTCCCTATGTAGGAGATGGAGGGTGGAAAGAAATCTTACCCATCATACAAACCCATTATACCAACCATATACTGAGCTGTGGTAGTAGGGTGTAGATGTATCATAACCATCATCATCATCTGCCAGCCAGCTCTGGCCAATAGCCATCACAGATTGGCGGCTGCAGTGGCAATGAGAACAACACACAGTTAATATACTGTTTACCCCCACATCCCCCCTCAGTCCACCCACTGCTGTGACTACATGCTTGCTGTGATTCAGCAACTCTGGTCTTGAAGAGCTGATCGCACTATTATCCCAGAATGGTGCCATTGTGTTAGATGGCACCATTCACTTGTCTAATGAGACAGTACTCCATTATCCACTGTGGCGTCACCACTAGCTTAAAAATCACTCACTAGTGTGGTGAAGTTCAACTTATCTCACCATGACCAGGGTTGAAGACCACCAATAAAGTCTTGTAACAAACAAAACAGCTCGATGCCTAGTCATACAAAAGATGATTTTCCAAAAAGTGCATCAAACACTTCTGGTAAAACAAATAAACAAAAAAACAACAGTCCATTCTCTGCTTGGTGACCAGTCTGACCTTGTGCTTACCATTAGAGTCCAACCAGGAGCGCGGCTCTTCCACAGAGCTACAACGCCTAACGGTAAAAGACAATGTACCCTTTGACAGGAAATGTTCAAGTTCACAGATAAAAAAAACACAGTTCTACCTCTTTGTCCTCCCACTTTTACCATGATGCCCAACTGAATGAAGTAGTTTCCCTCTTCAACCAGACTATTAGTCAACTGATGACACGCAAACACAGACACACACTCACACATCACACAACCACCAGACTTGGATTTCAACATGCACATTGTAGAACATATGTCTATTAGAAATCAGTTAGTTTCTCTAATGCCATGGCCATCAATTTAGTCATTACGTAGCGGTGACCTCCCCGGGGTGTTAGAGAAAGTTGCCACCCCAGTATCAATACCAAAGAGGTTCCATATGAAATGAAGGAACAGGGGTTCAACTAAAGAAGCACCCCACATGTCACAGATCAGTATTCATGAATATGTGATCTTGAGAAAGGGTTTTGGAACATCGCTCTGCATTGGTACTCACAGTGCATGTCACGTTCATGCTCATATTCGATGAATGCATAGCCCCGAGGCTTCCCTGTCCTCTTGTTGTAGACTATGTAAATCTGGAAAAAGCAGGTAGATAATCAGGATATATCTGTTGTTTGTGATATTCATCATGACACAAATAGAACTGCCACACAGTGTTAGGCAATTCAAAACTACAAACTTAAAACAGAAACCATGACAGACCTGCATCAACCCCTACCTGACTCAGATAACAAAAATAAAGATTCATAAAAGAACCATTTAATACAGGTCAGTTGTGTTATTCTACTTAATATCCCTCAATGACTAGGCATATTTCTTTTTTGGATCGATAATTTAGTCATTATACGCATTCCTGAGAATTTGCACTGTTTCTTGGGGAGCAATTTGATGAGTTTTCTTAGCTTTTACCACATACTTTGTATACATGTAACAACAATGATTTAGAATCAATTCCACTGACAAAGCTCAAAATTCAATTGATATTAATACATTTAAATAAAATAATACAATCTGTAAGACTGTGATTTGTGTTAATGAAAGATATCTATTAATGTTTCACAATGTTAACCTCTCTAGTGTTTTAGGAATTACACATTTAAAATTTACATACTATCCAACAAATGTGTCAAATTTTTAGACAGAATCTGGGTAAATAGATTCCAAGGTGAAGGTTGAGTTGGGTGCAGCACCTTGACAAAGCTTTCAAACCCTCAACCCCCCCCCAAATTAGAACAAAAGTGAGTGTAATCAAAATGTTTGTACACGTGCTGCTGAACAAGTAAGAAAAGCAACGTACCCGTTTGATGGGGCCATAGACCTCAAATTCACGGCGAAGCTTGGACTCTGTAGTATCATAGTTCTACAACAAAGACAAAACACCATTAAGGATTAATAGTTCTAAGAAAAAGTCGGATAGTTAGTGTTAATGTTGTCATACTCACCACTCGTGCAACAAACAATGTCTTGAAGGCATCCCCTTGTGCATTTGGGTCATTATGGGGATCCCCTGAGATAATACAGGTAGTGAATGCAGAATTAGTTTAACTCAAGAAACCAAGTGTGAAGTGAAATTTGGAAAGACCTTGCTGTATACGTGACTGAAAACTTACAAAGCTTGAGTTCTGTCTCCACCACTGCTTGTCTCCTCTCAATCTTCTCTCGTCTCTGCAAGAGCAAAAGAAGAAAAATTCAATCCACAATAGTCATTTAGGCATAGCTCTCTGTGAACTGCTATGACCATAAAGAGCGAGTCCTGGTTTGTCTGTTATGTTCACTGTCCCAATCTGTGTGCAAGAGAGAGATGGCACTAAATTTATGACTTTAAAACCAGCCACAAAACCCATGGATACTTACTATAAACACCTCATATTACAGCCCCCTTTCATACCTTTTTCAATTTGCATCATTATTTAACTCACATCATTCTCTTTTAACCGTAAAAACACAGAAATTAGGAGGTAGGGTGTGAAGTGTTGTTCTGTCATTAGGCTGGCAGTAGATGCAGCAAAAAGGCTGATTTGTCATCAATTTTTGAAAAAAAAAGGGGAAGTCAGACCCACTAAGTAACAGTGCTATCGTATATCGTGCTGTTAGAATTTTAGTCTCCGCCATTTGACAATGTGCATTTACGCAACTACTGTCGACATGCTCCAGAAGCCAGAGACCCCACAAAATACTACCTGTAGCTTTGAGGCTAGGCAGTGATATCAACTTTAAGGTATGATCAATATATTTTAAATGAGACAGTGTTGCTTATTTCTATCTAGTCTGGTAATATGTAAAGCATGTAACACGTTACATATTCTTGTTCTTAGTATAGCTATTCCAGTTTGCATCGTGCCTCTCTCACACAAACCTGCCCCTCCACTCTGTCTGCATTACCAATCCAATGTGCTGATAACATTATCCACCAATGAGTAACAAACTTATGAGTCCAACACTCCAGTTTAAAGATTAGTTTCATCTATTCAAGGTGTTTGCTGACCGTGATTATTCCAACCATCTATGCTTTCACTGTCAGTGGCAGAGGTTCACTGTGCTACTGGAAAAATGGTTGCACTGCTACAGGGCACAACAAATGGTAAAGATCAGCTTGTGAATTACTTCCTAAGTGACTAATGTGTAACTCTGTTTTCTTTCTTGTAATAATTCAACTAAATTGCAGAGTTTATCGTCATATCCATCATATTGGCATTGCAATAAAACACAAACAAGAATAAATAACACAACAACAAATAATAGCAATACAGATGGGGACAATTTGGACATAATACAGTAGATGAAGAATGACAAAGTGAATCAGAGAATGTGTTATGTGGGTGTGACAGAGATGTAACGTTATTTGTTAAAGAGCCTTATGGCCTGAGGTAAAAAGCTGTCCTTTAGTCTGGCAGCGCAGGCCTTAATGTTCCGGTACTGTTTCCCATATGGCAGCATTTAGAAGAGACAGTGATTTGGGTGGCTTGGGTTCCTTATAATCCTCCTTGCCTTCCTGACACACTGTCAGTAAAAAATGAATCACTGAGGTTGTTGTGCCTGTATTGGAGATTGTTGAGATTTTGTGTGCCAACGTTTAATCAGCTTGAAGGTGATCAGTCAGTTTATGACTGGCTGCCATTTTTCCACATACAGTAGAAATGA
>JAPZDV010000009.1:22803742-22828595 GCA_029814665.1 Acanthurus lineatus | reverse complement strand
ACCTTCAAGCTGATTAAACGTTGGCACACAAAATCTCAACAATCTCCAATACAGGCACAACAACCTCAGTGATTCATCAAGCATTACCAGTGGTGGCTTTCACAGCTTAATTCAAGTCTTTTTAGGTTTTAAAAAAACTTCACATAATCAAATTGAAGTTTCCCACATATTGTGTTTACATGCACCTATTGCTACCATTCCTACCAATACCACCTTAAAATGACATCATTGTTTTACATGGAACATAAGTCCATCCTCACGTAAAATGCAATGCAATGCTTACTTTAACTATGTAGTCACAGGTTGTTTTGTATTTTAAAAAATGCAAACTCAGAGAAATGTCATTATACAGACTCATTATTTTTGTTTTTCTTGTTAAACCAATGCATGTGTTATTTTGAATTTAATAAGAAAACTGGTTAGAATCAAACTAAGAAAATAGTTCTTAAATAAATACGACAGAAACTGGCCTGTTAAATACCATTAGCTGCACAGAACACTAGGTGCTTTGAGGTTCAATAAGCAAATCACCCAAACAACTTGTAATTTTAAAAAATGACTGATTTCAAATGTAGACTGAGGAGATTAAGAGCTGAGGACAGAGAAACAGTCAGTCAGTGTAACTCTCTCACCTGGCTGGTTGCTTGAATAAACTCTTGTGCTTTGGCTCTGCTGGCAATATTGGCCTCCTCCATTTTGAAGAGTAGAGCAGTCACTGAGATGAAGAATGACAGAAACCATTATTTCAGGAAAAGGACATGCACATCTGTAGGTCTATACATTAAAATGACAAACCAGACAATGCAACATGTAACTTTTGCCATATTCTAAAAGTCAAGGACTTAATGGTTTGATGACCTGCATGCTGATATTAAAATACACCTCTTTAGTTCTCAGACTAGAACAACACTTTAAATGCAGATGGAGAGACTGGCATCAGGAAAGCTGAAAGTCAATCAGAGTTGGCGTGCTGATAGTAACTCTGTTAACATAAAGAGACTGAAATAAACACTGAGCAACCTTAATGTTTTTTTTTTTTTTTGGTTTTCATTCAAATATATATCTAACAGTTATTATCAACTTACAAGAGCTTTTTACTCTAGAGCAGACCTGGAGACCAACATTCTGTATATAAAGGCAGCTGCAGTAATGCTGTATTCAGACAACACTGAACTAATCCATGAGAGTAACAACGTCAAGAAGAAGAGGTTAGACAGCTCATGGATATGGGCAAGAGATGTTACCATTAAAATCTTCCTTTTAAAACCCCTACTAGCTACGCACAAAAGAAATGCTCTGACTTGCTGCAAGTAAGCATCACAAGTTATCTATTAAAGGACAAATTATATTATTATTATTATTATTATTATTATTATTATTATTATTATTATTATTATTATTTTATTTTATGTATTAACCAGATCTCCAAAATCTGTCGTCTGGAAGAATGAATACTACTTAGTCCCTAAACCTATTTTGATAAAGGAAACCATCATGTCTCATTTGTTTGCATTCAAAATTAAATGACAGTTGTGTATAGTTGCAGCTCAAAAGTGTTCAGTTTCCAAAGATCTATAAAGTAAAATTTGCAATGATTAAGGTAAACAAATTTCTAACTAATAGCAATTCCCTGTCACATGAAAGGTTTGAATATGCTTTGGGATTATAAAAGTTTTTTTTTAACAAAAACTCGCAAAAATCTGCAAAAAAAGGTGTATCTAACATCACTGTATAGTTCTTTGTTTGCCTCCTCAAGGAGTGACTGTTTCGTGTTAACATAGCAGACCTGGAACCAGAACTTACATGCTAGGACTCCTCCAGTTGTGCAGTCCACTCCAGTCTGTAGACTCCAGGGAAGGGCAGGCGCTGTTGGAGGTGGAGGAGGTGGAGGCTTACTAGCAGACGAGGAGGATACAGAGGAGGAAGAGGGGTCAGACGAAGACAGAGGTAGAGAGAGGGATGTGAGACCACAGCCTGCTGAAGATGATGAGCAAGGAGGTGAGCCCAGAGATTTGGGTGCATCATCTGGAGGAGGGGGCTTGGCAGTGGGTGTAGACAAGGTGATGCTTAGGCCAGTTCCTTGGGGGGTGGACAGGCTGGAAGGACTGGATGCTGGGAGTGTTGGGCTGGTCTGAGTTGGACAGTCCTCAGCTAGGAAAGAAGGGTCTGGAGTCTTACAGCTGCTGTCCACAGTCTGCGAGTCTGGTGAAGACTCTCTGGTGTCTCGCAAAGGAGCCATAGAGGGTGGAGGTGTATGGGGTGGCGAGGATGAGGGTGGGAGCACACTGGTGGAAGAAGAGGAGGAGGAGGAAGAAGAGGAAGAACAGGGTGCAGGGCCACCTTGGCCAGTATGAGGACTGACTGACTTGCTCGCTTCTCCAACAGCAGACTGAGCATCTAAGGAGGCTCCAGTCCAGCCCTCAGACTTGGCTTTTGTTTGGCTGCCATCACCGGCCGTCAACCCTGCAGCTCCAACTTTTTCTCTTGTCTTCTTGGCCAAGCGCCGGCGGCGTTTGGTTGCCAGGGATGATGAGGGGGAGGAAGCAGAGGAGGAGGTGGATGTGATGGAGCTTGGTTTTGTTTTCTTGGATTTCAGTCCTGCAGGACTGGTTAAGGAGGATGGTGGTGCAGCGAGGCTGCTTCGCTTTCCTATATTAGACAAGTCTTTATTGCGGCTGCTCAGTGAAAGAGGCTCGGAGCAAGGTTTGAGGAATGGAGACCGGCTCTCATTGTCCCTGCAGAAGACTACTGCAATTGAGCCCCCTACCACAGAGCCACCAGCACTACCCCCTGTACTTCCAGACCCTAGCAGGTCCATGCCTAGCTTTCCAGAGCCTACTGAAGCCCCTGTAGTGCTGCTCACTCCCTCTCGCACCAACACAGACACTTTGGACTGCAGCTTGCCTTTCCGGCTGCCGCTCTCTTTCTTAGATTTGCCTGAACGACTCAATTCCTTTCTGCTGCCTTTGTCTCTGTCTTTGTCTTTTCCTATCTTTCTGGCCCGCTTCGCTGAGGGGAGGCCAGATGAGACAGACGCAGAGCCCGAAGTGACCGACAGCGAGGACAGGCATTTACTTTTAGTTCTATTGGATGAGGAGGAGGAGGATTCAGATTGGCCAATTTTCTTTAATGCTCGAGATTTCTTCTTTGGGTGATGTCTTCCAGTCTTTGGGGTAGGTTTAGTTTTGGGGCTGGGGATGGGTGGCTCTGGAGGCAGGACAGCAGGGGGTGTGTCCTCCAAAGATGGGTAGTCTGAGTCCAAAGCTTCACCATCCAAAGACAAAACATCAATCTCCAACTTGTCTGAGTAGTGGTCTGACTCATAGCTGTGATACCTTGGTGGTGAGAGCGACTGTGATCGACTGTGACAACTTCCTCGGTCGTCCACCTCTTCTGTCGAGTGCCATTTTCTCTTCTTCTTCCTCTTGTTGGACTTGTCAGAGTCCTGCGTTGGCCGACAGGGGGAGGTCGTGGCGAGTCTTGGAGAGCCGGGTACTGTGGTGGTGGTTGTGGTTGTGGTTACTGTGATGGTTCGCTTGATGGCAAACAGGTCAGACCCATTAAGGTCTTGGATAGATGGAGGGACAACAGGACGACCATCTCGTCGCCGTTCTCGATCAAGCTGCCTGTCTCTATCGCCTTCTCTCTTTTCCCTGCTTCTTTTAGACCTTTTAGAAATGTCGTGCTCTCTGCTGCTTGAACGCTGCCTTGCCTTCCTGTCTCTCTCCTTCTTTTGAGAGCTAGAATCTTGATGTCTTTCATCTCCTGTACGACTACTGGTACGATTTCGCTCTCTGTCTCTATCCCTGTCTCTCTCTCTTCTTCGTTCTCCATCCCTCTCTCTATCTTTATCCCTCTCTCTGTCTCTGTCTCTATCCCTATCCCTGTCTCTATCTCTATCTCTGTCTCTGTCTCTGATTCTGTCCCTATGTCTGTCTTTATCCCTTTCCCTTTCTCTGTGTCTTTCTTCAGATAAGCTTGAAAAGGAGTGTCTGGTGTGGCCCCCTCTTCCTGAAGAGTTACAGGATCGTGAGGCATCTGGGCTGCTGTGACGTTGTTTCTTCATCTTTCGGCTACTGCTCCTGCTGTTCCTTGTTCCTTTAACCTCCTTGGGCACTCGCTCCTTTTCTTTGCTCCTCTCCCTACCTCCCTCTTTGTCCTTCCTTCTCTTTTTTCTTCTTTCCTCCTTCTCTCCAGGCTTTCTGTCTTTGCTTTTTTGACGGTCACGGTCCTTAGAACTCTTGGAGGACTTTCGATTCTTACTGGTTTGCTCTACAGGAGGTGTGACAGGGGAAGAAGGTGCAGAAGCTGGAGGATGAGAGGGAGGAGGTGGTGGCTGAGGAGAGAGGGGGGAAGAAGCAGGAAAGGAGAGATATCTTTCCTTTCGCCTGCTAACCAACTTCCTTCTCAGATCCTCCACTCCTACCACAGGCTCATCCTCAGGCTCCCTGTCCACCTCCCAGTTGCCCTCTGTACGCACAGACACAAAGCCATCCCCATCCAGCACACGGAGGATGCGCTCTGGCTTTGAACCAAAGAAAGAGACACTAGGAGAATTAAGGGGGAGGACTTCTCCAGCTGGTCTCTTAATGTTTCCATCTCTGTCAGTAGCTCCTACTATCTCCCCCTCCTCAATCTCAGAGTTATCAGTGTCAGCACTATCCCTCTGCTCTCCAGCTTTGGTGCTGCTACAGTCCACTCTCCTCCTCAGAGGGAGCTTGTTGACCATACAGGGGCTTGGTAGGTCAGTCAAGGTGTCAGTGGAGTCTGGAGGTTCTTCTTCCTTTTCCTCCTCATCTCCTCGCTCAGAATCCCTCTTCAAACCCCTCATTTTGCCACTCCTGTCATCAGCATCTGATGCTGGAGAACCAGTGGGATCAAAGGGGTCATATTTTTCACCCTCTCCCTCCTCTCCCTTCACTCCCTCGGTTGGATGGAAAGGATCATACATCTCTCTTTTTCTGACCTCTTCTTCACACTTGACACTTTGCTGCATTGTAGTGTTAGGAAAAGAATCCGACAAGGTGTTGTTTGGTGTAGATGTAGGCGTGGAAAGACACTGCGTGGTTCGAGAGGCAGAAGTGGAGGACACCCTGGCCACCTCTGTCCCCTGTGTCTGACCTTTCACATGGCTTTGATAAACTGACGAGTTGGCACAGACAGAGGAGGATGACGACAAAGGTGATGATGGTTCAGATGAAGGGGACGACAAAGACAAGGGTGAGGAAGGTGGGGGGCTCCTGGAAACCTCTCTGATTCCACCTGGGGAAGAGGAGGCAGTAGGCCTCCTTTTGAAGCCTGATGCTGGAGTCAAGTCCATGAGCCAGGAATACTGGTGATGCAGGAGTCAGACAGTGGGACCTGGAGGTTGGTAGTATCAGGAAAGATCACACCGGAGAAATAAAATCCAGGAATTTACCTTGTAGAAAGGAAAGGAAACATGTAGTATTACTCTTACAAGCTGATTCCCAAAAAGTTAGGAAACTGTGTTATAAGAAATAAAAGCAAAACTCATTTTTTTGCATATTAACTGTTCTAAGTGTCAAAGATATTATGCATTGTCCCAAGCCCATTCAATAATGTGTTTTGTACAATCAAGTCTTTGACAAGGCGGTGAACCTCGTCCCATCCTTGCTTGGGAATAACTTAGCCTTTAAAAGAAGCCCCACTCATACACAAATCAAATGTTTAGGACTCAAGTATTTTGCCTTCGAGGAAACAAAGGGAACACATCTTCTATGTGGACAGAAATATAAGCTATAGTGTGAGTGTCCCTCAGTTCCAGCAAAATTCAGGTGAAGACTAAGTTTATAAATCTTGATTTGTCCAAGGACATAGTTTTCTCTTAGTTCTGTTCAATCTCTGTTGCTGGCTTTTCTTCTACATAATTATATTTACCAACATTGTAATTCAAGATAAAGACAAACAGAGCTACTAAAGGTTATTGGGTAAGGGGATATTTCAAAGCAGCAGCAGGTCAACTTTTCAAGAGTAACATACCTAATATTATTTTTTGCCGTAATTCATGACTGGTGGCAGTGTATCAGTGTAATAATAATTTAAAAATTGCTCTTTTGTTACACGTTTGAACTCATCTACATCGCATTTTTCATGCTGTTGTCTATGTGAAATTCGATTTCTCATTTTTCTAGGTAATAACTCAGTATTTGCTGACTGTTGATGGATAAGAATAGACGTCTTGTCTTCGCGTTAGAGACTTTTACAGTATCTGTGCTGACTCTTCGCTAATGTTAGCCGTTACTTAAGTTACGCTGCTGGCTGTCTAACTTAGCTGACCATTTGTGTAGCAAACAGTGTATACATTAACTATAATATTTGCAGTGTGGCGTTTCTACTGTTTATCCATCGCTCCTAACTTAGTAAAATAAATGTTAGTTACACCATCTGTAAGGATGTGTCGGCAGCAGGTATTCAAGCGGCTAGCAAGCTAATTTAGCTTATAGTGCCTAGCCAGCTAACGGCAGCAAGAGTAGTTGTACGCTAAAGAGTTACCTTCGGTCCGACGATCTGCAGTCCTAGATCAAAGTCTATGTTTTACATTTACCGGTATCCCTTTTTATGACATTAAATCAAGCGTTAAAATACAGCTTAAACTGCTTTTTGCCATTTTAAAATCGCAACACCAGCCCCATTCCATCAATCGCAGCCATCTTCCCTCCCGTCAAACCGGCCGGCAAAGAATGATGGGAAACATAGTCTTGTTGACATATGGTTCTTCTTCTTCTTTGCTGTTTAGAGACGGTTTGCATTTTAAAATGTTGCATTATCGCCAACTACTGGATTTAGACCCACTATACAGTCTCTTCTAAATGAGAGAAAAGAAAAACATAAAATGAAATCTAATTCTCTAACAATAAACTAGCTATTCTATTCTATCAATGCTCTGAAAGCCTCTTAACAACCATTCCACCTCCTCTTGATAAAGATTAAAGCGTCTCATTAAAAGCAACAATGTTGCAACAATATTGCTTTTAATGAGAAGTTTTTGTCCTTGAGAAAAGCTTAAAACAGTCCCTGTGTCAGTCAGTCTGAGCTGGATTTGCTATCTGGGTGCCTGGGTACAGTAACACACCTTACCTTCCTCCTTCTCACATACCAACTTATAAAAAGACCATTGGTTTTGGTAAAGCCGGATCATATTTTGTGGAGAAAATCTTTTTGAAGATTTGCCTCTGATGTTTTCTGGTTGCTCTGGCTCAACTGTCAGTGATTCACTGAGTAACTCCTTATTACCTCTGTTAGCCAAAGGTCTAGATTTTCATGTCAGGAGTGAAGGAAGACCGTTATGAAGGCTGGTGGACAGTGGGAATCTCAGCCTAACGGAGGTTCACAGGATAGCATGTTATAACTACGTGTTATAAGCACATTCTGTTTAGTTCAGGTTACATTAGTTTGGTGTTTTTTGTTTTGAGTGGTGTGCAACTCTTGTGCAAAATTTGACTTTAGCATAGCAAAAAATGTCTGAGTTTGCATGTTAACTTCCAAAACAGAAGTTTTTAGGACAATATATTGCTCTGGGTTCTGTTTGTTATTAAAACTTACATAATAACTGGTAATAATAAAGTACAGACCTGGGATTTGTATTTAGGCCTACAACAGTGGTGTCACACCCACTAACAAAACATCAGTTTTTGCTTAATGGTACTTCAGTTAATGCTAGGAAAGGTCTGTGTGTTACTTTTAGATATTTACAACGTCTTTTAGCACTGAAAGGATATCATATAAAGTTTGTGCAATAATATATCAGTGTATGTGATAAAGCGGTGGAAATTCCTTCACACTTTTCACTTAATTTTTTGTTTTATGTGTTTTTTTTGTCTTTATAACTGAAACAAATATTAAAATCAAGACAAATACAATCATTAGCATGATAAAAGGAAGTGCAGGGTTTGGGTTAACAGCAGTGGATTTCTGAGATGATCACTGCCCGCTGCACCCTCTGACCACCCAGCCAGACCAGCTGACTGCCCTCAGGAGAAGAGGGAGGACTGAGGGGATAAGAGCCATTAGCTCAGCTTGGACATAGGACCGCACCTGGCTAACATTCTGTCACAGAAAAATTTTAAGACAGTTCTCTGATTTTAAGATTCATTGAATCTGCACAACCTAAAAATAAAATTAACTTTTCAGTACTAAGCACTATTTATTCCTATCTGGCTACAGCAACGTTTATAAATATTTGCCATTATTTGACCTAATAGGTCCACTTTTTCCTTTTTTAAAATGCATTTTTTCTTACCAATTTAATGTAATTAAGAAATAAACAAAAGACTGTTTTCAGACATAAATTGTTTTTATTTCAAAACTGATTTCACAAACCAAGTACTGCATATAAAACATCAAATATTTTCTTTGTAATCATAAATATGTCACTTGAGTATGCTTTTTTTCGAGCTCAACATGCTTTAAACCATGTGCTGAAATACAACCAAAGCTTTTTTACACTAACTGGTACAAAGTCACCATAAGCAGAAATTTTACAAGATATCTTGTTGCTAAAGAACATCGGCAGAAGCTACAATCTGCTTTTTTAGCAGTGAAGAGAGCCTTTGTTCAGCCCCAGATGTTCCACAGCTACATAAAAATGGGCGAACAGATGTTAGCCATGTGGAGCCACAGTGATGACCTGAAAAAAAGATGTCCTACCATTAAGTACTCTCACACCAACTGTTTGACCGCTAGTGACAGGAGAATCTAGAAGGAGACCTACGATTCTGTCATTAGAGGAAAGAGATGGCAATGAATCATACACATGACTGACACAAGCTGCACACGCCCTGTAAAATCTTCAGCAAGAAGGAGCAGGGCCACATGTAAAAGAAACTTTTTAAAAACAAAAGTTTTCCCCACTAACAGCTTCAGAATGCAACTTTAATTGTGAAATTCGGACACTTCATTTATTCTGACCTCTAGCTAAATTTTTTTTTTTCTCAGATTTTTCTTTTTCATCTTGACCTTGTCTGCTGTAAACAATCAACTCCAGTACCAAAAAAACAAAACAAAAAAATTCTTTGATTTTTCATGCAAAAGCAGTATGTTTGGTGAGTTTGCTAAAAACATTCACCCAATGTGATGCTGATGATGAATGACCGTGTCAGCCTTAATATTCCTGTATTGCTTTTATTTTCATAGCCACCCATGGCAGGCGTTGCCAGTAGGTATTGTTTGGAATTTCTTTTTCACGTTGAGTAACTCTATTTAAATACCTGCAGAACTCCTGCAGTAAAATGCACAAAAATTTCCACAAAGTATCTAATGCAGCTTAGAGACACGGTGCACTAAAGACTTTTTGGTACATTTTCTTGTGCGCACTATAAATAACTAACTACACAGGTTAACTATCCAATGAGAATGTATTTCTGAAATGATCTAAGTGTCCCCTGAAAGTCTAAAGGTTTCCTGCTAAGACTCAAAATCACCTATTTGAAATTGCTCAAGTACTGAGACAACTGTGCGTTATTTTATATAACCTAAATACTTTATTACATGAATGGAGCCCACAGCCTGAGTAGAACCAAACCAGCAGTTTGCATGAACACAGCACTTTAAAGCTACTGCTGAAAGAACACAAACACAATAAATAAATAAACAATCAGTGCAGGAAGAAAAGTAACAATCTAATAGTATCAATCTGACAGATTCTGGGAGTTGGTGAATTTGGAGTTTTGCTGTGAAATATATAAATATGTTTTGATGTTCATTGCCCAAACCACCACCTTTTGGTCTGTGTCAATGCAGCTCAGCTGATGTTTTTTGACCAATCAGCTTTCACATCTGCTGTTGCTGCTAACATCTCCACCTGATTCTCTGAAAGTAAACTGAAATAAAGCTAAAAGTCACAAACAACTGCCTCCCAAAGAATGACATACACTTAGCTAATTAGTTAGCCAATGCCCAGTTCACACTACAGTAGCCCTGATTTTCACTCGCTGACACCTTTGGAGATCCAACTGTGAAACCCTAAATCAGAGACAAACTGCTGCTTGCTGAAATGAGCTACAGTTGCTACGTGTGAAATGGTCAAAGACAATCAGAGAGCATGCAAAGGGCTCATTTATGCCTCCTACGCACCCAAAGATATCAAGCAGGCTAAATATCTTGTTGTGTCGGGGACAGACCCATGTTGTCATCTGCAGTGGTTCTCTGAGCTCTGTCTTAGTGTGCATCTATGTGTGTAGAGGAGGCACAATGATACAGTTCAGCATTTGTAATCTTGTCACCTTTACCACAACAGGAGCAGAAGCTATGTTTTCATTACAAAAGTATTTAGTTAGCTCCAGCTCTCTCTGTACAACAGACCAATCTTGCTGACTGTGTCCCCAAACTATCCTTTCACTCATTCTTTCCTTTGTCTTGCTCATTTTTAAGTTTTGCAAATTTGCCAATAAAGTTCAAGGATCACTCTTCAAGCGTGTTTTTGTGACATATCATAGTTTGGTGACCAGACAGACTCCTGGTGGAGATCTTGTAATGGGTGACCCTCTAGGGCTGATGACTTATGTCAAGCGCATACTGAAACAACTTTCTGGATTTCAAGACAGAGAGTTGCATATCATGAACAGTACAGCAACCTGACAAATGGCTGCTGTACTGTTCACTACATTACTGCAGTGTGACAAAGGCATTAGCAAACTAATCATGCCCTGTATCAGCTCTGCGTCCCAGCTCTAACCAGTTCACATGTTAATGTGAGACCATGGAATGACTGAGAGCAGTATTTGGCACTATAAGATATTGTTTTTACCTTTTTCCTCTGCTTACATTCAGCGATTGCCACCACAACCAGGAGTGCACGATCTATACTCATTTATCTCCAAGTACAATGCTCTGTCAGAAAAAAAAGACATTTACAGTACATATATTCTTTTAGAACTAGTCACCCCCTCTTTCATGGCAGAAATGGCAGTGAAAGAACAGAAAAGGGTTAGAAACAGGGGGTACATAAATGTAGACTAGGCTTACAGGAAGAAGCAGGGTTGTTTGGGATAGGCAGCATAAAATGTGTGGTTGCGTGAGGACGGAAGTGTAGGGTGGAGCAGGTCACACCAAACCCTTTGTTCTCATCATCACTTTTGCTTAAACAGTCAGACACTCTCGTTTAAGTCTTAAAATCCCCCCTATTTGATCTCCCTCTGACTCTTTGGCTCCTTGCTGTGGAGCTCTTGAGTTCAAGGAGCCTGGGGGAGCAGCTAGACAAAGTGAGGCACCTCCTTCTTTTAGACGAGTCCAGCATCTTTGGCCATGTTGTAAAAGGCTCCTCTTTGACTGATGAGATTGGAGGGGGAGTCAAACTCTGCCATCTCCCCCTTGTCCAACACAAGAACCCTAGAGGAGGCAGAATTCTGATGAAATTCTTTCAGTACAAGTAATAGCACTACAGCTAGTTCTTGTTTGTACAGAATAATTATCTCTATATTTTTTAACACTAAAGCCTAAAATTGCTCTCCTCTCTCACATGAGTAGGAATACTCATGTGAGAGATGATGTCATTTAGAGAAGTCAAACAACAGTCATCATGACAATTGAATCAACTTATTCTATTCAGACTGTACAAAAGGTAAACATAAAGAACTTGAGATAATAAGGTGATAATGCGTCAATACTGGGATAATAATAGCTAACTGCTAACATTAGTAGCATTCTGCAGACACTGTTCATGTGTGGTGTACGATACCTGGTATAGTCCATGATGGTGTTCAGGCGATGAGCTATGGTCAGTACGGTGCAGTCCTCAAACTGAGAGCGAATGGTGGACTGGATCAGGTTGTCTGTCTCCATGTCCACAGCTGCTGTGGCCTCATCGAGAACCAAGATCTTGGTTTTCCTCAGCAGGGCTCTGGCCAGGCACAGCAGCTGCCGCTGGCCCACACTGGAGGGGAAATACAGAGATGTGCTCAAGGAAACTAAGGCAGCGTGTGAGCAATATAGTGACACTTCCTGCTAACAGTGTTTTCAGGCTCAGGTCCTGGTCCTCGCTGGTTGGTTTGTTTTCAATAGATGAGCCCCCAGCACTCTTTAGGTAAGGCAAAACATTTTTTTTAACATCTATGGAGTGCCTGACTAGTGAGACATGTTTCTATGTTGATGGAAACTTGTAGTGTGTACTTAATCTGATTTAGCATGCACGATAGAGATATGAACTATGCAGCTGTACACCACTGTCTTTAGCTAGATAACACTGGGGACTCATTGCAAGGAATGTAAAGCTTTTCTATAAGTATTATTGATTGCTGTGCATAGTTTGTGAAGCTAGACATCCAATAATGGCCAAACTCTAACATAAAAGCCAGTTCCTACTTATGCCACATAAATTAATTCCATTTACTGCCAATTTGTGCTGCTTTTTCTCTTTTCTGTAGTCTGGTGTTAAAAGTTCAGTGTGTGGATTTAGTGGCATTAAACGTTTGCAGATTGAAAGCAACTGAATATCCTTTGAATCACCCTCCTTCCCCAGCTTGTAAGAGATCCTATGGTGTATGCTGAATCTGTGTAAAATTTAAAAGACCCTCTCATAGCCACTGTTTGGTTTGTCCATTCTAGACTTCTGTAGAAACATGGGGGACTCTGTGGAAGAGGGCCTGCTTCCCCTGTGCATACAAGGGTTCATTTTATGGTAGGGAAAACTCCCTGATTCACACTGTCAGGTGATTCTCCAGTAATGAAAACACACTCTGTGATATTGTTTATCCAAAATTGCCAACAGATCCCCCTAAATTTAACACATTGGAACTTTTCGCCTCAGTCAGCGAAATTCAACACTTCCTGCAGATGTTCATCAGGAAAAAAATTATGTCACTGAACCTGCAACAAGGTTTTCACTTTAAAACATCTGTGCAGTAAGTGTTGACTATCACTGGTAGTAGCCTAATACTGACTACAAAAGGGGTCAAATACTTGGAACTGGAATAATTAAGTGAGTGAGAACAGTGTAAATGTTCAAAAGAAAAAGTGAGAGCACCAGAGTGGTGGGTGTGTGTGACATGACTGCAACAACAGGTAAAGACAAAGGAAGTGTTAAGTTTGCATTAGCAGCAAATCAAAATGGAAGCAGTTAATGCTTATTGTGCTTCAAATGAAAGTCTTGGTCTTTCTGCAGTGGAGGTGTTTTTGTTCACATGGCTCTGTACAGAGCGGTTATACCTGAGGTTCTCTCCTCCTTCACTACATTCATGGCTGAGTTTGTTGGGCAGGCCGGACACAAAGCTCTTGAGATGGGAATACTCCAGAGCCCTCCACACTTCCTCATCAGTGTAGCTGTCAAAAGGATCCAGGTTCATCCTCAGTGAGCCTGAAAACAGCACTGGGTCCTGAGGAGGGGGGAGAGGGTCTTATGTCTGTCATCACATCATGGGACCAAATGTTTTGTCATCTACATTTCTCAGACGAAGGATAAATTAGCTGGTCTCCATTTTTGACCTCTCTCTTAGAAGTCTGGTGGTCTACAAAACTTTTAGAGGGACCAAAGCTGCACTTCCTCACCAGATTACACGATCCACCAAAGAGGATGATGGACAAATTTTGCCACCAGAGTCATTGAACTACACCGCGGACACAGTGGATTGATTAATATCTTCTGTGTGTCTCCCACGAATTCAACAAAGTTAGGTCACATTTACAGTGGCTCCAACGAGGCTTTACTAAAGTCTGCCACAAGGATTACATATTAACCTAATCATGAATTTTTGGGTTGAACACAATTATGCTACACTATCTTTAATATCCCAAAATCAAGAGAAGCTTAGCTGTTGAATATTATTTATTTATTGATGCGGATATCTAAACATATTTTCATTCTACTTCTAATACATTTAATCCAAATGTATTATGAAGCAATGCAACTATACTTTGTTGGTTAAATGGAATGCAAAAATAAATAAATACGCCATGCTCCTTCAGGACCGACTGTCAGACACTGGTGTGAGTAACATTAAGTGCATCTTTTTTCTGAAGCCAGATGATGACACAGACGTGACAATAACTGGTCTCTTCATTTTTAGAGTAGAATCTTGAGAAATGGTGCAGCAATGTGTTTAAAAGCTCTGGTAAAGTTATGCAGGAGATTATTTATAGACAGTCAGTGCAGCTTAATTTCAATATGTTAAACCCAGTTTATAACTGTTGTGAAGTTTGATTGGATGAAACACCTGATATGTCGAGTAAAACGTCATCACCCCCTATTTGTCACAAAAACTTTTTAGTAATATATTTAGTAATAATGAATTGCTTTCAATTGGATAAAAATACTTGGATCTAAACAGCTTTGTTTTTCAAAATAAAGTGTCCTTCCACAGAATTGTATGTCTTGAAGCACTTACTTTTACTCAGAATGGCCTTCACAACAGTTTTAAACCAAGATGCTTGAAACAAAAGTACGTGAAGCAGAGCAACAAGGCAACTCATCTGAAGGTTACTGACACACTTTTGTCAACAACTGCATCATTTTGATAGGAAGTAATATAAAAGAACAGAAATAAGTTCTTGTTGTGAAACCAAACACAGCACTGAAATAACATGAACAGAGAAAGATCATTAAATATAAATTATTAGTATGAGAATCAATTGTCAACTAACTTTAATGGCTACGATAGCCAAAGCCATGCTGTCTCTATTAAGATGATGTCACCTTTCTACTTGAACACATCTCTTGTTTCTTTAGCTTGAAAAGACTTCACATAGGTTGAATAACTAGTGCAGAGTGTAGTAGCCATAATGACATTTTTCAAAGTTTACCTGTGGCCAGCATTCCTTTTCTCCCCTGGCTGAAGATTATGGTGTCTTTTAATGGTTCACTTACCTGTGGTATGATGGTGATTCTGGAGCGGAGCTCATGGAGGCCCAGTTTAGCGATGTCCAGCCCATCAATGAAGATTTGACCATCAGCTGCCTCAATAATGCGGAACAGCCCCAGTGTCAGGGATGACTTCCCCGCTCCAGTGCGCCCCACAATCCCCACCTGATGGGTAGATATAAGAGCCAATAAGCATGCAATGCACGTACATCGACACAAATGAAATAAACATACAATCACACACAGTATGCACACAGTACACACACCCTTTCCATAATCAAAACGTATTCTAAGTTGATCCCTGGCCACAGACCTTTTCTCCTCCTTTAATGTTGATGGTGATGTTGCGAATGGCTGGGTCCAGATCGTGGCGGTAGCGCAGGCTGAAGCCTCTAATGTCTATACAGCCCTCAGTGGGCCAACCTGAGGGGACATTGGAGGGCTCGTGTTTCCACTCGGCCTGAATGTCAGAGGAAAGACATTTAGATGAGCACATGGACATCCTAACAGCTCCACAGCTCACCTGCACTCTCATGCAGTCTGATCTTAAGGCCTTGATAGGAACTTATATGTTGGATCCTAATGTTGAGCTAAAAACACTGGTGGAAGAATTCAAAAACGAAATGTGAAAATACTTTTATATAAGTGAAACACTTGTATTAAAAATCTCCCTTGAGAAGAGGTATAATCAGTATATCTTATGTCACAAAAGTTATTAATATATTTGTTGCCTACATATGCCTTACCGCATAGCTGTCGCTGCACACATACAGAATTTAATAGTTTACTGAATCAAAAGTGCAATGAGGAACTTGTACTTCTCTGTGCTGTTGAGCGGATCTGAGTGAAAATATTTATGTTAATATTCAGGTTATTAATACTAAAAAACAACTTTTCTTTTTGGTTATTATCAGATTTTAGAGCACATTGATGTGTCGCTAGGTGAGGATTTGAGGTTGCCTCTAATCTAACCACCATCATGGTGTCTGGAGGTCAGTGAGAAAATAAACTGTTCTTTAAGTTTTGCGTGTGTGTGTGTGTGTGTATAAATAATCAATACATAAAAATGTACGAGTCGATATCTACTTAAACCAAGAGTTGTGTTTATCTTTGCACCACAAAAATGAAAAATTTAATTCACAGAATTTTTGTTTCTTTGTACCTCTTTCTCTGTGTTACAGTATTCTTTCACTCTCTCCACAGCCACTATGTTGGTTTCAACATCAGATGACATCCTCACCAGCCAAGTCAGAGAGGCAGTGAGCTGCATGTGGGACAAAGGAAGACAGTGAGGATTAAAACAAAGACTTCAATTTTTGGGTCAATTCACAACATAACATAACATAAGCTACAATTACTAGTAGGAAAATACTAAGCAAACTCTAAGTACCACTGGCAATCCTCACAAATTCAGTGAAAAATTAGATGTTTTCATGACTGACATCATATGGAATTTTACAAAATATCCCTTAAACTTAAATAATATGAGGAACACAGTAAGTGAAAGGCTAAACTCCTTGTAGTGAGCTGTCGTCAAACATTTTAGAGATCACAACTATTCTCCACTCTGTAGTAAAAGTAAGTAGCTCAGCACCCTCAGTATGTGTATGGAGGGGATCACCATGAGGGTGCTGATCTACCAAATGTCAAAAAAAGTAGACACCAGGAGTTAATGCTGAATTGTGGAGTTCTATATAAATTTTAGAAAAAAGTCCGACACATCCTGTGGCATGGAGTGGTTACTAACCCATCACTTCTCTCTGCCCCTAAAGATGCAAACAGGAGCAGGTAACACAGGGGTGACTTTGAGTGCTTACCTGCAGAGCATAGGAGATAGACAGCCCCATGATGCCTGGACTGAGTCTCTCTCTGGCTATGACAGCAAACAAAGCAGCAAATGTCACAATGAGGTTTCCTACAAACTCCAGGCGAACTGCCAGCCACCTGAAAAAACACAGAACCATTGACACAATGAGGAAAGAAGGTTATTGCAGGAACTCATGACACCTTAATTGTAGAGAAAACTTAATCTGCAGGCTGGGGATCAAAATAATTCTTCCAAATTCAATAGTTTTTATGCTTTCCTCACTAAAGAAAATGCATATTGATTAAGCAGATAGTTACTGTGGTAAGAGTAAGTAGTAAAAACGTCCCTAACCTGTTTGCTACTATGCTGGGGTAGTAAGCCTTCTGATTGTGGTCCACCCGCTGGTCACTCTCGTGGATGAAGCGCTTCTGTTCACCAAAAGCTCGGATGACAGAGGTGCCCAGCAGTGTTTCATTAAAGTGGGTGTAGATGGGTGAACGGCTGACAGACTCTAGACGCTTCAGCTGGCGAGATGATGCCACATAAAACCTCTGGACAGAAGAAGGACGGAGACATCTGATTACCTCAATCAACATCAACTAAACAGTTACAATTAAATATACAGTGCAGAGAATGTAGGACATTGACACTTTTGTTAAGGACATCATTAGGTATATAGCGCAGGCTAACATAAACAGAAGAAATATTATATTTTATTCCAACAGTTGAGAATTAATATCTTGAAAAACTAGGTTAAAGCCAATGTGACTGGTAAACTTGCAAAATGTCAGTCTTAACAGTCTAATTACTGAGTTGCTATGTTTCAACTGTCTTGAGTGGAAATTTACTTAAAAATCAATGTTTGCAAAAACATCTAAAAAGAACAGTACTTTAAATATGAAGCTCTAAAAGCAAATATGAGAGAGAGAAACTGCTGCAAGAAGGAAGGTATGAAACTCAAACACCAAGCTGATTGACTAATTTGAAAGCAACAAGCCCATTGGCTGAGCCAATGTGACATGACAACAAGAACATCAATCGAATCCTGACCAGAATATTGGTTAGGTAAGTAGCAGGCTGGGTCTTAGGATGTTAGCTGACTACCTAACTAAGTTAGTAGCTCAACAATATTAGCAAATTCACAGTATGGAGTCAGGACAGGCCCAAACCAGTTATCATGCACTATTCCAGATTACTTAAGGTATGAGTTTGAGCTTAACTAGGGTTAGTCCTCGGGGTTAGGATAAGTTAGAGCTAGACAAACTAGTTAGAAAACTTAAAGAGCTTTAATTTGGCCTGTCTAGTCTAATTTCAACGCAGTCTAATTTCTTCTACTGTTAAAGAAGAGCTCAGCCCTGGTACACCCACAGGAACCTCATGACCAATCAGAATGAGCAAAGTTATACATCTCTTTTATGAGGGATTTCAAAGACTTCATTTGCATTTATAAATAGGGTGACACTCCCACACCGCCACACACACCTGAGGTGATAACCATGACACCAGATCTATTCATCTGATGGCATTTAACATCCTATCTGATAAATAGTTTTGTGGCTGTAGATGTTTTTATATGGTCCTGCATGTCACAAAGGAAGAAAAAATTTTGTCTTCTGATAATTTCTAACTTACCTGCACAAAAAAGTAGAGCACACCAAGAAATGGAATGATGACAGCCACCAGCGGTGTGGCAATCAGGATGATAACACAAGAACCCAACACGTTGAACATAGAGCCCATGAACATCTTAATGATGCTGGGGATAACTGAGTCAATGGTGTCAATCTCCTTGGCAAAGCGGTTGACCAAGTTGCCGCTGGGTGTTCGCTCAAAAAAGGACATAGGTGAACGGAGGACGTCGTACAGCATAGACTGGTGGAGGTAGCGGGATGCCAGGATGCCCCCAATGGACATGGAGAGGGAGTAACCAAAGACTGCCACACCTGACAGACAGCAGTGGGGTTTAAAGGGTTAGATTATTTGTATATGCTTTCAAACATACAGTGATGAAAGCATATTTTTAAGATTCATTTCAACTGCCATGTTTAAAAAAGTGTCAGCTGACCTGCCTGACACAAAACAAGCTGCAGTTTCAGGTTTAAATCAAGAATAAGTTCTACAATTATGTTTTTATCTTAAAAAAACCAAGGCTTTATTTTCTGCACTGTTGATCCAACTCTCGATCTTTCTTGTGAAATTAGATTGGCTGAGTTAAAGTATAACTGTTTTTAAAAGTTAATAAGCCTCGACTCCTTTTTATAACATATTTAATCCTTCAAATTCAGGACCAGGTCAAGTCAGCTCAATTCTGGCTTAAGTGTGTTGCAGCTTGTTGGGCCATTGGTCTTCATTTCAGAACGCATGTCTTTTGTTTTGTTATTTGTATTTCACTTTAAGTAGTCTGCAGACACGTGGCATAAAGTTCATACCTCTGTTAGATACCATAGCAGATAACTTCCTGGCTAAATGTACGATTCTGTTCTGTTCTTATTTAAGAACAAGGTGAAAAAAAAGACTAAATAGATTTTCATTTGAAAGATCTGATATTGTACTGTAAAACTCTGAAATGGATCTTTATTTGTATGCCTTTTCTGGTGGATGATTTACAAGTTCTGAAATAAGCCTTACAGTTATCATGCATGAAATGTAGAGATTTTGTTTTAGAGTAAATCTCTGAATAATGAGTAAATGTTTTTTGTAAAAATAGTGAGAAATAGCCAGATATAACAACAATATCCTGTTCATTTCCCATATAGTCAGTTACCACTTAATAAAAATCTTAAAGTCAACATTAATACTTTTAAATGCAGCATTAGTTCTCTAAGAACTACTTTCATATCAAAGCATCAGTGGTAATGTAACTCAAATTTCCCAAATCATTTGATACGGAATACAATCAAATCATATCAGGACCTTATGAATTGGAAAAGAATTGATTGAGGAGTTTAGAGGCAATACGGAGCTGTACTTAATTTCTGTGCTTTGCATCCTAACACTCCCCTCACCCATCCTCACCTTGGGACAGGCCGAGACCACCATACACTCCGAGTCTCATCAGTCTGTTAGGCTGGGTGCCGTTAACTACGGGATCATCGGTCCACCGGCTCAGCCAGTAGTTGGAGAACAGGGAAACCAGGTGATGGGTGAGGAACAACAGCAGGCTGATGAAGGACAGAAGCACTCCGATTGCTTTCAGATAAGCCCAGAACACAGATAGCTTCACCTGTGAAGGGGGAGGAGGACAAACTGAGCTTGGGCTGTGGTTGGGACCATCACACGCTGCACATTTATTTGATAATGTATGATTTTATGCTGATGTGGTCGAGCTTGTAAGGCCTCCACTTACCCGTCCAGTGTTGGCTTTGTCAGCTTCTGTCAACTTGCCCACCTCAGGGCTTTTGGCCTTCTTGCCAAGCGCCTTGCCCTCCTTCTCCGTCTGGGGAGGTTTTGACACACTGTTGACACCAGGGCTGCAAATTACAGGAGGAACAAAACAAAGACACACAGGAGATGAAAAACCACTTTAGGTCATGGTGATGGTCATTAAGCAATGAACCTTGAATGAGATTTTTTTTTCAGTGGTAAGAACGAATAATTAAAGAGAATTTGTGGATACAACCAAATTAACTGAATAACTGTATAGCTGTTGTAAGTTGTTTTGCAAGTAAAAGAATGCTGCAAAATATTGCACCCAGTTTTTTTGCTGCAGGCTCTTTAGACAGTTTTTGTAAAAACTGGGACACACTTTCGAGGACAAAAAGGAATGATATCAGATATGTTTTTGTTTTGCTGGGCATCTAGCAAATCAGCAAAAGGATGAAACCCTGGGGAAAACCAGAGGTCAGAGGAGTCACAGGGGAGGAGGCATTTTTGTGGTCTCTAGTAAAAGCTGTCAAACAAAACAATGACATACTCCTACTAACACAGATTTCCTGGGTATCCAAAGCCTGATATATCTCATTTCTCTACATCATAAAGCTCCACTGATGTCCAGTTTTACTCACCTAGCAAGAGCTGTTGCACTGCCGTTCTTTAAGCCTTTGGTCTCACTCTTTGGTGAAGATTCTGATTGTAAAAAAGAAAACTTTTTTTTTTATGTCAAAAGGTTGATCCCTAAAGATATCTGCAAATAGCTAAGATCAAAAACACAGTAGGTGTTCATGAAACAGATCATTCTGAGCATTGCAGATATAAACCTCCACTAGTTGAGATCAAGGAAACTATACTTTCATTTGTCGGGTATTTAAACTTGCACCTGAAAGCTAAGATAATCAATCACTGTGGCTGTGTAAAGTGAAGTGTTTGTGCAGTTTGTCTCACCATTGTTGTCAGTGTGGTCGACAGCCGAGTATGTTCGCAGAAACTCAGCGAAGGCTCCCTCTGTGTCCATGAGCTGCTGGTAGGAGCCCATCTCTGTGATCTCTCCATCTACCATGACCAGGATCAAGTCAGCCTGAGGCAGGTAGCTCAGCCCATGGGTCACCAGCACACGCGTCTGTACATCAGCACACATCAGCACACACTTAACATGCTGGTCTGAGAAAACTGATGACAGTATGATTTTACAATCAGCTGATCACGACTGTTTCTATTCTAAATTAGCACAAACATGACAATTAAAGACCCTCAGACAGTGTCAAGCCTCTTCATGCTCTGTTGCTTCACTGGTCTGTGTTCATAATTATTCTCTACCTGCTACATAAATCAGTGTGAATAATTAGCAATGAGCAGAAAATTTAAACTACTAAATGCTGCAAAAGAGTGAATCGTCATAATGTTTCTTTAGGTCGATCAAGCTCAAGTTAGTACACACCTTGTCCTTCAGCAGCCCCTGTGGGCCGATGACTTGATCAAAGATGTGCTTTCCCACATGTGAGTCGACAGCAGACAACGGGTCATCAAGCAGGTACACAGCACGGTCACAGTACACAGCCCTGGCTAGGCTCACCCTCTGCTTCTGACCGCCAGACAGATTCACTCCCTGTGGAAAAAAGAAACAGAGATGGAAAACAAAGCACGGTTACGTTATCAGTTACAGACTGTTGTGCCTTGCGTGAAATCTTGTGCATGTTTAAAAACTGTAGGGCATTAGCATTTCAACAAAGGTAGATAGAGATCTACAGAGGTCAAAGAGATAATAGGGAGTAAACTTGACAGCTTAGTCAAAACTATTTGCTCTAATCCTTTGGGGATTGACAATAGAGAGAACATAACAGGTTGAAGCTCCATTGTGTCTAGTGCTGGGCAGCTGGGGCCTGTGACCTGTGAGTCGGGGCTGACTTTTGCTGGGAAACCAAAGGCCTCAGGAACACGTGCCTCCTCCTGTGGCTTTCAAAAGAGAATTATGGGCAAGCCCCCCGAGCAGGAGGAGGCGAGACCAATGACTGAATAAAGATACGCGACATGCTGCTTAAAAGTGAAGCAAAAGCTTCTTGATTGCCCACTGCTGGATTGCTGCAGTACAAGTCATAAACTCTGCCCCTCCATGTAAGCAGATGGGACTTGGGTCAAAATCAAAATACAAGCAAAACAGTTTTCTAAACACAGGTTTTTTTGTAATTGTCAGTAGTCATTTCTCCGCTGTGTGTTAAGGTTTGATTAGTTCCATTAGCCAATCACCATGTGCAGACTCTGGAAAGATGGCAGTGCCTGTTTTAGGGATATCAGGCTTTGTTTTTTGTAAAATGGGAGAGGAGGTAGCCTGTGTGTAGGCAAGGAGCTTTAAGGAGTTCTCACAGAATGCATTTAAATTCATTAGTAAATTCATGTCAACCATCAGGCAGAACTTTCTGGCTGTCCCACATCTGGATAATCTGAGCTTTTCAAATCTTGATCCCACTGTTGTTTTAAATGCAGACATCTATGACAAACACTTAAAATTTGTAGCTCTCAACAGATTAATGGACTACATGATCATAAGTTGATACCTTCTCTCCAATCTCAGTCTCGTCTCCAGCGGGAAGGATCTCCAGGTCAGGCAGAAGGGCACATGCCTCGACCACACACTGATACCAGGCTTCTCTCCTCTCCTGACCAAATATTATGTTTTCTTTCAAGGTGGAATTCTGGATCCAGGCCTGCTGGGGAACATAAGCCACCAAACCCTGCAGAACAACACATGGCAGCACATACACACATTATTGTGATGATGAACAGTCAGACAGAACACAAGTTAGGGTCAACTCTTATTTGACAAAGGCTGCAAGATAAAAATTAGACAAATGAAGTAGAAAAGCAACAGACAGGCTTTAATGCACACTGTTGTGAGTGAGCACCTCACTGCGTCCGTGTGTTTGTGTGAGAGAGTGAGAGTAGACACCTTAACAGACACAGTTCCTTCCACTTTGTCCATCTCTCCCAGCAGGGCAGAGAGTAGTGAAGATTTTCCTGAACCCACATGTCCCACCACAGCCACCAGAGAGCCTTCTGGGATACACACATTCAGCCTGCAGACACAAAAGGGAGATTTAACTCAGTTCATGTCCGTTTAAACCTCCAGTAAAGTTTTAGAACATTGTTGCAGTTCACTGAGAAGCTTCCCCTAGATGAGTTCTTAGGTGCTTTGGGGTTTAGAGGTCAATGTTTCATGTTTTTTAAATTAAATGTATTTGTGAATATTCTCAATCGTCCAGGTCAGAGTCATATCTGGGCAATTCAATCGAACGCAACTGAACTTTGTCAATTTGTCAGTGAAGATGCCTCTAATCCAAGGGGCTTCATCAGTTCATGCGCATCAGACTAGACTAGGTTAGTCTTACTAAAGAAATGACTCAAATATGACTAACGGCAAGTGAGTACTGTGTAAACAACGTGGTGTTGTGTGGACAGCCCGGAATTTAACAAGTAAATTCTTCTTATGTTTTAATGAGGCATGCTGAGGAAAGATAAAGAAAGATAACACATACTTCTTGAGTGTTGGTGTTTCGTTTCTGGACCAGCTGAAAATTCCATCCACTATGGAAATACTGTTTGGGGCTAAAAGGAAGACAGAGGAGAGGCATAACTACACTGTGTATAAAAAACCTGCTGCACATACACAGAACGCACTGGCAAGAGGATCCACACAATATGTGGGAATGTGTAAGTGAATAAGAGCACAGCATAAAACATAAAATAAAAAAAGCAGAGGAAGAAGAGACAGACTCACAGTTTGCTGCTATTTTGTGTTGAACACTGTCCTCCTGCAGCTCCTCATGTGATAGAAACACTCTCAACCGCTTCAAGGACACACTGGCCTGAAGACAGACACAGAGAGGGGGAAATCCACAAGGAATGGGAGAGGGAGGTGGACAAGGACAGTTCAAACTGATCTAGTCTCTACAGTGAAACCCAAAAACAATATAACTCTTCTCTTTTGTCCTCAATATTATTAGGTAACTTCTAAATCTTATTAACATTAAAACGCAAAGTCACCATGTTGTTCTTTGTTTTCGTTCTTGTGTGACTCGGCTGTTTGAGTTCATAGTAATGAATGAGTAAACAGCTGAGTGTTAGTTGGTCATGCCTTTTTGCTTCTGCTTTATGTTTGACCAGCCAGTTACAGTCAGTGTTGGACACCCTGCCCAAAAAGTTCCTGAATCATCGGAGAGAAATACTATTCCTGTTTATGAACTTTTTCAGCACTGGAGGTTTTCTTCACAAATAAATTTAGTCCCTGGATTCCTCTGGTCAAAATGGTTCAGTTCAGTTTCATGAGTTTGTGAGTTATGCGTGACTCTCCTGTTGCTGCTCAGATTGAGCAGGCGGCAGCTAAGTTCAGTGACCCAGGGGAAATTGTAGACTTCTTCATACCTTTGTTCTTACCCTTTATGAAATTAAGCATGAACGACAATGCTATCCAGTGGAACTGTCAAGACACATGACTGTGACAGAGTGCTAAACTTGTGAATAAAGGAAAACTAACCTGCACCATACTGCTGATGACCATTGGCAGCATATTAAGTGGAAAACGGAGGATGTTGAAGAGCGCCAGTGACACAAAGGCTTTCTGGGCGTCGAGCACATTATGTTCATCAATCAGCACATACACAGAGAAAGTGGACAGGGCAACCTGTACAGTGACCCAGAAGGAGGAAGAGAGATTATAGAAAGACCAAAAGATCTGCTTACAGTTCTCAGTTTATTATTTAAATATGTTTATCTTATTTTTATAGCTGGGCCGTTAACGGCGGTAACGTGCTGCGTTACCGCGAGACTCTTATCGCGCGAGAAAAAAAATCTCGCCGTTAATCTATGCT
>JAPZDV010000009.1:22780411-22801647 GCA_029814665.1 Acanthurus lineatus | reverse complement strand
CGCGACTAATCGCAATTAATTCCAGGATTGGGGTGCGATTAATCGTGATTTAAAAAATTAATCGATGCCCACCTATACTTATTTTATTCGTATATGATGAGATAAACTGAGTAAATGAGGCTTTCAGTTACAGACATTCTGTGAAACTTGAGATTTTTTCATTTTGTCACTTGTCCTGTATGTACAGATGTTGGGGTTAACCGGTGTGTCTGTGCTAACTGAACAATTAGACTGCATGTCCAATGAGAAGGTCATTTTAAATGACGCTTTGTACTGGTAATTGTGGCACGTGTCTGTCCTTCCATGCAGGACTCACCAAGAAGGGCGCACAGACCCAGGTGAAGGTGGATATTGCAGCCAGGTAGGCGGCCTTCTTCAAGACCCGCAGCTCGCTCTCACGGATTTCTGACACTTTGTCCTTGAAGGCCAACTCCCAGGCATACAGCTTCAGTACCTTGATGCCATTCAGCATCTCATTCATCAGCTTGATACGATTGTCCTTACTCTTCATTTGAGCCACCTGCTCAACACAAACACACACAGAATCATTTTTAGAAACACAGCCACAGTCACTAACTGCTACAAATGGACGCAAGGGTCCTAGTTGTTGGCACCTCTGTGTGTTTCATCTGTGTTCTATTAAGAATAAAAAGCTCTTTGTGGGATATTAGTGCACTCATGACTAAACACAACCATCTGAACATTAAAAAAGCCATGAGAGGAAAGAGGCAAGAATGCAAGAGGGAGAGTGGTCACAAAGATTGTCATGGTGTAACAATGTTTGTCTGTGTCCATGTCCCACCTGGTAGGTTTTGGTTTTCATGGCAATGACAGCATTAATAGGAACCATCAGAACCATCACAGCTACTCCAGCCAACACAGACGGACCCAGATTCTGCAAGGCAAAAGATTGGGAAAAAACAAACAAACAGAAACAGTCAAGCATATGAGGAAAAATTTCCACTTCTATTACCACTACTACAGTGTTACATTGCTCATGTTTACTGGATGCATTTCAGAAGGAGAACATCATCCAGCAGACTGTTTATCAGACTGTTTATGTTCATTACTAACATGGCTTCCACTTACTTTACTGAAATTTTAGGTTTTTTTTCAGATCACAGCTCATTTATGATTTATACCGTTAACTGATACTTTACTTTCATCTCATACATCATCATACATACATACACATGCGGCTTATACAGCTGCAACAGAGGCTCAGCATGATGTTAAAAACAGCTATCAAGTTTTTCATAGTCATAATCTTCCAAGTGTTTCACTGTCATTGGTTTCCCACAAAGCCTTTAATGGTATGGAAACTCTATATCAACTTTATTTATTTACTTATTTATTTACTTTATATCAACCAAACTGTTTCAACAATATCAAGTATGAAAAAGTGTCTTGAGAATGACCATCTCCCTGTTTTATGCTTCTGTGAACGAGATACATTGCAGTTTGCTTTCATGTATGTCCAGACACATTATAGTAAGTAGTTAAAATTTATAGACAAGAAGAAAATTAATAAAAAGTGGCTTTTTTGGCAAAATAGAAATCATCAACATACAACCGTGTTTTATGATTATTGATAAATCATAACCTGAGAAACATGCTGTTTCAACTGAGAGATTTTCTATTGTGTTGTACTCCCTATCATTTAAACCACAACAGCAGTTTGTTGCTGGTCAACAGGAAGACAGTATCCCATCACTGCACTCTACAGTTACAAGTGCTTCTGTTTATAGTCTCAAATCTGCTCAGTGAGACCACCTCAGTGTGTGGATGTTGTTACGATAGTGAACTTGGGGCTGTGTGACAGTTTGTAGTTGCTCTGTAATCCTACCTGCCAGAGAAAGTAGAGGGCCAGCACCACCTGCAACGGGGCAGACCATATCATGTTGATGTAAGTGATGAGATCCATGAAGCGCTGAGCATCCACAGACATCAGGTTGACGATCTCTCCAACAGTGGAGGTGCGGCGTGCTGCGCTGCTTATTACCAAGGCCTGAAATAGCAGATCCAGGGAGAAAAGGTCCATCCAGAGGTTGTTGACTTTGAGTATAATGACTGGCAAATCGATTTGGTGACAACCTCTCCTTCAAAAAACTCTAGGATTCTGATTTAATCCTTTCTGGTTTTCATTACTCTAGTTTGTATAGTATCCAATTACTTTCAATGAGAAACTCCAAAATTGTTTTTAAGTAGCATTTAAACGTGTGTACCTTCCTGTAGACAGCACCTATGATGGCTGTGCGCAGACGCATGCCTGTCACAAAGCAGACATGAAAGTACTTCTGGAGGATGAGTGACTGCACACAGGTACATATGAAGAGCAGAGCAGTGTAGAAGTAACCCTGCCAGGCGGGGGCATTGGAGTTGTTGACGAAGCGGATCAGCAGCCTGGAGGGAATCAATTGACAAAAGTAAACATTATAGACGTGTTTACACCAAGCCATAATTACTTTACCAACAAACTGTTCTGTACCTGCATTTAAGATCTGTTTCAGACTCTTCTGAGTTTTGTAACAGTTAAAGGAGGACACTGCTTCATTCTGTGCTTGATGTCTCTGTTCTTCTACAGCTTAATCCCAAACAATGGCTTTGCCTCTTTCAAGCAATGAAATATAGCCTTGGAGTCTAGGTCTGTCTCCTCTCCAAAAATATTCACCAGTTCTGTTTTTAGTCTTTAGGCAGCAGTTTGCCCTTGGGTGGGCAACAAAGCTGAATACCAGTGGTAAGTTCCAATTAAGCAGGTATGAACTTAACCATGAACAGATGGTTACTAATGTCTTAATAAACAACATATGAGTCAAAGAATATTGCCATAGATGTCTTTGTAACAAAAGGTTTGAAACCAAAACTAATTAATTAAGCTGAAAAAGCATTTCTGTATAGCTGTGGCAACATTATTTAGAGGTGCCATGCTCTATAGCAAGATATGAGGGCAGTGAAAGCAAAATTAACGAACAAAAAGGTAAAAAAAAAAATCCACGCACTTATCTCTATTGCAATTACACAATTACACATATTCTGTGGTGGAAAAAATTCTCTATATAGGAGGAAAAGTAAAAAGTTTGCTTTGTCGTGATAAGAAACCTTTAAACTTTGCATGCTGTGAGGGAGACTGGTATTCATCCTGTCAATGTCTTTTGTCTTTTATTTAAAATCCTGCATAGCAGTTATAAACTTGAAACTAAGACTAGACACTAATTTTAGCTCAATAAAACTGCACAGATGACAAAAACGTTAAATTCCTACCCACAAAAATGTTATGTGCAATAAAATGGAATAGAAAGGAAAAGAAAGTGTTGAACATGGAGAAGCCTTTGCTTGCAATGACACTGTCAAGACTGTTCTTGAAAGAAGGAGTTAATCTCTCACAGCGTTCTAGTGGGATTTTGGTCCGTTCTTTGACACATTCTTACAAATTTTTATTTCCAGGTTTTTCTAGAGCTCTTTTTTGAGATGTTCTTTTAGAGGTTCTCTTATGACTAATTTCCTGACTACCCAGTTGCAAATCCTCAATGGAGTTCCTGTTTCTGGTTGGTTGATTATAGAGGGATGTTGATTTAACTTTTGGATAATAGCCAAAGTGGTGCTTATAGGAACATTTAGGAGTTCAGAAATCCATTGGTGCCATTGCCATGTTGTTGAAAGGTCATGGAAGAGCTCTTTGACCAAACCCATCATGACCATCACCTTCATTTCCTATATGAAAGTTCGATACCAGAATAATCTTTTTATTTGTATTTAGAGTCTAATCAGCCTTTTTCAAAAGAAGTGGAACTACCAACAGACCAACAAGCACCAACCAAGCTGACTAATATTAGCACGGGCACGAGAACTTGACTCAAATGCAGTACTTTTTCTTGCTATTGTCAGCACTTTTTTCTTTTTCATTCCACTTTGTTGCACAACATTTCCATGAATTTGAATGTTTCTTTCTCTGTGTAGTTTTATTTGGTTGATGGCAATGTCTAGTCTCAACTACATGTAAAAAGCTGCTGCTACAAATAGCTGCAAATATCTTAAATTTAAAAAGATGCTTAAGTGTTGAATATATATTTTCCCAGGGTCGTTGATTGGCTATAAAAGATGAGGCCCTTCGGCAAGCCTCATCTTCATATTAAACTTGAATAAGAGTTTCGGCTCTTAGTCAAATATTAGAATTATGTTGTTAAATATATACTCAAGTAAAGACAACTCAGGCTGATCCTAGTCATTTTGAATCTTTATCAAATCAAATACTGATCTGTCAGTTTTCTTCAACATAATAGTGTAACAAAGGGTGTGGTAGATTAACAGTATTTATTTAATACTTCTCTTTGTAAAGAAGGTGCAAAGTAATAACATCAAAACAGCTGACAAAAACCAACAATGGAGTTTATGAATTCTATCATCTTTTTCCTACAGCTTTTTTTTCACTTCTCACTGATTTAATCGATTTCCATCAATATATTTACCAGCAACTGAAGACAGCTTGTACACAAAACAGCCATATACCATAAGGTCATATGACAGGACCCAGAACAGAAGCATAATGAACAGCACCTTAACACCCATTTCAAGACCTGAATGATGGTTTGTTTCATACTGAGGGTTGCAAACAAAACAGCACCAGTGTTCTCCTGAAATGAGGCCAAGCTTTTGCCTGCCCCATTTATATTTGACCTTCTTTACCTTTAAGTCCTACACTATGAAAGGTACACATGTGAACCTGAGATACAACAACAAATTTTCATCTCATATAAATCCCATAATGCTGCAGGGCAATTTTAGCCAGTCTACAGTGCTTCAGGCAACTTTGTGAAGCCAGAATTTTCTGTTTTGTGACATTAATGTGATTTCAAATGTGGTCAGATCTTCATCTAAGTCCTGAAAATACAGGAAGAAAACGTTAACAAAATCTGACAAAACATACCTTTCTCATTATTTTATTGAGCAAAATTATCCAACATTGTTTATTTTACTTGATAAAAAAGTATGTGAACCTTTTCTTTTGAAAAAGCAACAATAACTTCTCCAATCAAACTTATACTACAAACTGCATTAGTCCCACACATCAGCTTGGAGGAATTTTGACCCACTCCTCCTCATAAAACTGCTTGAAACCACTGAAGTCATTGGGCTTCCTTGTTTAAAATTCTCTCTTCAGGTCTTTCCACAACATTTCTATTGGATTAAGGTCTGGACTTTGACTCTGAGTTTCTAAGCTGTTATTTTATTCCACTTTAACCACTCTGTGGTAGACTGACTTGTGTGGTTAGAGTTAGGTAGAGTCTTAGGTAGAGTCTTGTGTGTCTTGTCATAATGCTGCATGGCTCACCTTTTGTTGAGCTTCACTTTACAAATGAATACCCTGACATTGTCCTGTAGAATTTGCTGGTGCAATTCAAAATCATATATCAGTCAATGATTGCAAGCCACTCTGGTCCCAAGGCAGCCAAGCAGCCTCAAACAATGATACCACCACAACATCCTGCTTTACAATTGGTATGAGGTTCTTATGCTGGAATGCAGGCATTGTTTGGCCAAAACCAATGAGTCTCATTTAAACCAAAACCGTTCTATTTTGGACTCAACCACCCACAGAACAATTTCCCATCAGCTTTCTGGTTTATCAATGTGGCATTTATCCTGCCTTATACGCAACCCTTTTCAGTGTTTGTCTAATGGTGATGAGCTCTGAAGAAATCTCCCCTGGTCAAAGCATGTCACTGCTCTACAAACGTGTGATTAAGACCACACTGAACATAAAAAAAATAGGTGTGTGTTTTTTTCAGTTAGGAATGCACCACTATGTACTTGATTGTCATTGCACACATTTTAACACATGACACTAACTACCCCTTGAAATAAACTGATAATCCTACACACCTTTTCCCACAAAGACAGAATTGACTAAGTAACCAAAGGAATTGAAATAAATTACATTTTCCATTTTTATATTATTTTTACTTTATCTAAAAATGGATATTATATAATAGATATTATAATTTATTATTTTTTTAACTGGGTTCTCTTTATCTACTTTTAGGACTAGAATGAAGATTTGATCATATTTTAGGCCACATTTATGTAGAAATACACAACTTTCAAAAGGGTAGTTCACTCACTCTCTAGTAACACTATGCTGATTTGTGAAAAACTTAAGTTGCTCACCGGAGGATCTCAGGCCCGACAAACATGAGGATGTCCTGGATGATTTTATAGAGGCAGGAGATGAGGAAGTAGGGTCCGAAAGCCAAGCACAGAGCCCAGAACAGGGAAGGCTCCTTTGTTTTCTTGGGTGGTTTTACAATCAAGATTTCAGACTCTTCAACAGCTTGGCCCTCTTTGCTCTCACTGTGTGGGACCCGCTTGGGGGAGTATAAAGTGGTCTGCTCTGTCCTTGGAAGAGAGAATGAAACAAAAGTGCAGACTTGTTTAATTATATATCCATGATAAAATAGTTTGTTAAAACTAAAGTAAAAAAAAACTGAATGTGTTTTCTTTTTCACCATCAGTGTTCTCTAAAACTTTTAGTCCAAGAACAAATTTTCAAACATATTAATCTCACTATTATTGAAACTTAAAATAAAAAGTACAATAGATTTTTAGATGTTGTTTTCAAAGGCTGGTTGACAGAAGCCGCTTGACAAACAACATCTAATCAAAATCTACACTCTCTCCTGAGTTTATCCATTTAGCTTTATATCCCTTATTTGTATATGACGGTCATTGGCTTGCAGTTACACTTTACCAATGGAAAGCAGGATATTGCTGTTTCCATGTATATCATATCTCTATGGTATCCAGCAGGTGCAGTGTCACCAAGGTAACAATAGTAAACATTTATGTGTATTTTCTTGCTAGTAGTTATACCCTGCTGTACTTAGCTCCTGACCTTTTAACCTTTTGGCACTCTGAGTTCCAGCGACGCACCAGCTGTGGAACCACTCTCTTGGAGCAGTCATCAGAGTTCAGAGACCACAGGTCCTTTTCCTCTAGGGGGCGCTTATAACCCGTCACCATCATCCTGACATACAAGCAGGGACGGAGGGAGAGACATTTAGAGTCCAGTGATAATCTGAGACGCAGACAGCAGGGCCATAACCAACCAAAGGCAAATATCAAAGGTCAGAGGTCACAACGCTTATGTGACATAATGCATAGTCACATGACTTGGTACCAGGATGCATGCCTCCATGTACTCTTTATACATCTTGTTTTGGGAGAGTTTTCAACACATGCACACTTGATAACTTGGCCTGCTGTGAACAGGTCAGCACTCACTTAAAATAAACAGCTGTGTATCTTGTGAGGTTGAAACCACAACAAACCATTAATGCCTCTCAAAGACCTGCACACGTAACAAGCTTGGTCACATGAGCTTTTTTTTCCCATTTCATTTAGATTTTTTTTTCTCACATCTGTTATTTTTAGTCATTCAACAGCTGTTCTTTCAGGCTTATGTCCAGAATACAATTTTGGATATTTTACAGGCTTTCTGTGAAAGTTTTTCATATAACTACACTCACATGTCTACATTTAAACAAAGACGATATTATAAACTATTACTGGCTATTGAAAGATCACCTCACAACATACTACCAAAAGAAATAATAGCAGAAAAAATCCACAGTCCTTGTGTTGTGCAAACATACATTCTAATGTTTTTTGTTTTTTTTTTAAGTTTAGATGAGTTAGAGAAATCAGGTTGAGACCTCCAAAAGTTACAGTCCAAAAGTCACAGTCTGTTAAGTTCAGAGCTCCTTGTGTTTCCCGGCATGGAGGGATACTATCGCAAAGATACTAAGCAACTAAAAAAACAGCCTTATAACATCCATAACAACATAAGGCTTTAAGTCTTCATTGAACTGTACTGCATGTAGACACACACAAATCTCCACACAACATGGATAACAATCATCTGCTTACCTGGATATCCACCAGAAGGTTATTCTGGAGAGGAAAGAAGCTCCAGGCTCAGGACAGGGATTCTGAAGACGAAAAGACCACAGTTGGACAAAAAAAAAAATCTGCTGCGATGATACTGGTGGGATACAAGGGTCTTAACAGAACCTAGAAGGCTCTCAGAGATTTTATGTTAGATGAATCCATCCATCAAGATGGACTGTTCATATAATCACTAAGACCAGATTATTTGCGGAATACAGGGCAAGTGTGTGAGGTGAAAGGGACAGCAGCATGCAGGCACAGAGGAAAGTTCTTGCAGTTTGGCTGGTGATTGAAACACTCCACCAACACGGTTAGCAGCTGGTTCTAAAGCAGCTGGACACACTGCTTATGAGCAGATCAAGTTACTTTAAACAATTTAACACCTGATTTTTGCAACCTCAAAATAGACTCCTTCTCAGGGTCATAGTTCAGTCAAATATGGAATAAAGACACACTCATTACGCATGTTTGACTTGAATGTCAATAAATCTTAAAAATTACACTAGTGGCACTTTTACACATCTAAAGCTAGCCTAGGATCCCTCATGGTTTCAAGCTTTGCTCTTGATGAGCGGTTAAACCTACAGTGACCCATTTAAGATCAGAAATAATCATACATAATTGTCAAGGTTGGCTTAATGCAACATGCAAATATAAAATCAAATATAAAAACTCTGAGGCTGTCATGTTAAGTTCCAGCATTGCAAAATAATCGACACCGGAGTAAGAATTTTAAAAGTGAAGAGGGATGAGAAAAATGAAAGATTTACAATGTGAGCTTGTCTCACCGAGTCTTTAACAGCCTGGGAGAAGAGAGGCGGCTGGTCCGTCAGGCAGGACAGGAACAGGGCCACCAACAGCAGAGCGTAGTAGATATAGAAGGTGGTGTACCTCCACACACTCACTGTCGAGGACTTCAGATAAGAACAGATACAGCTTTTTGTCCACTGAACTTGCTAGTGTAAGATATTACTTGTTACTGTAACGTTTTTCTCTGTCATTTCTTATTAAATTTAATTATTCCTAATTTAGCTTTGCTTATTCCAAACTGACCTGGTCCAGAGCCTGGAGGATCTTTGACCTAAAGGTGACGGTGGCACAAAGCAGCGCCAGCAGCCAGTAGATGAGCATTACACCAGATGACTGAACCCCCTTCATCCGTTCATACTGGATTAACAGGGTGGCCAGCAGCTGCAGCACACAGACAATTAGACACGTTTAGACTTTGTAAATTGTAACAGACAAATATTTCCAAAAAACAAATACACCTCTCTCTCGGCAAGCTCTGTTTTCATGTAGTGTTATAAAGACAAAAGCGGTACATATTGTTGACTCTGAGTCAGTTGTAAAAGGTTCATCTAGTCTGAGATACAGTTTGAAAACTTGTTCTTTTTGACAGTTATACTTTGTTACAGCTTTGGTTGAGGCTCTACCACTTTTCAAACAAGTTCAAGATGGTTTAAGTGGTTCTCTTTTTTGTTGAAACACTTCAACTTCATCTTGAACTAATGGATAAATTAAATTTTTCCATCAGGCCTGGGAACACCTTGGATTCCTTTGGAGGAAATGGAGTTTATCATACTGCCTCTGAACTTGGGTAAGTGTAAGAAAATGAGCCGAGTGATCGACTGTAACCTTTTAAACAGTCTCAGGCTCCACTGAGTTGCATTCCTGTGGCTAGTCACAGCTTGGTTCCAAACCTTTTCTGCACTGTTTGTTAAACAAAGATCACTGAACCCTTGAATCCTGTTTAAATTTAACTTGTAATATAATTTTATTTAAGCCGCAAGCAAGAACCTGTTCTGTTCTAAATTTCAGGATCTTTACTGTATGTAAATAAACCACACTTACAATAAAAACACAGTTTGAATTTCTCCTCAATCTTTGAGACAATTTTAAATAAAATTAAACCAAAAAAATACAATTATTACAATTATTCCCAGAAAAAAAAACTAAAATCAGAAAAATATATACTTAAAAATTTTTACTATATCTATATATCTAAGTTGCCAAAAGTTGTAAGAAATAAAACACTTAACTAAATCCAGACAAAGCTTTGCTCTACTCAACACTTTTTTCACTGAGACAGCATTTTTAGATAAAGGACAAAGAGAAAGTCTCACCATGGTGAGGCCGAGTATCGTGGGACTGACTAGGTGGACAGGTGCAGGGACACTGCTGCCATGACTTCTTTCCCAGAAAGAATAGAAAACATCTGACCAGCAGACAATCCACAGTAGAAGGCCAACAGCCTGCGGAGAGAAGATCAGCTCATGGCTTTAAAGATCCAGTAGATTCTGTGTGCTGCAACACTGACTTTGGCTAACATGATACAATCGATGCATTATTGTTGGAGTGAGTGCTCTTTTTAAATTTGAAAAGTTTGACACAAATAAAGAAGCAATTACATTGTCCTTGTTTACATTTTTTGAAAGGTCGACCAGTGTACTTGTACCTGATTATTCTATTTGATCAAGTCATAACATTATTTAGAGCACACTGGAGCACTTATTAAGGATTGCTAAAATATACACTGTTTGCACATGTACATATACACATATACACTGTCTGTGCCCTGCTGTCTGCAGACAGTAAGAAGTTGTTTACATTGCTGATAAGGTGCTGTGCAGCCCGTCGTGTGCAATTCATCATCAGACAGCTCACTATGGATGCTTCCTCTTGTTACATTACTAGCTCCGACAATTGAACACTGTACACTGTAAAAATATTAGCCTATTAGCAATAACAATAAGCTTTAAACTCACAGACACAAGGCATTTCCTGTGTCTACTTCATAATAAAAGGTCATCTTATGTTTCACCAGATAAATGCTTTAAAGTGAAATTACAGCGCAAGGAAATGTTCCATTTCCATTAGCAGTAACTTAATACAGCATTTTTTCAAGTGATGTTACCATTAACATTCAGTTTGTAATCCTACCAGTATACAAACATTGTTACACTCTCATTAGTTGGCCTTAGGCCTAATCACCATTGTGTTACCTCATTTGATGATAGATAGTGTCTTAATGGACATATATTGAAATGACAATCCCTAATTATCAATTTATTTTTTATTTTTAATTTTTAAAAAATGATTTCATTCGCTGGCTTACAAATGATGTGTATGAACTGCAATGCAGAGTAAAACACTAAAAGATAAAACTGTGACATTGTTTCATGTGAAGGTCAAAACACCCAACCAGTACACCAACATTAAGCTGTCAGTATGATTCATCACAAGTGTTTGGCTGGTTGAGGAACTTTGAAAAACGTCTCTCCCCCCACAAGTTTCCTGCCTTTGGACTTGTGGGACCTGTGTTAGACATTTTTTGTTACTTTGAGAAACTGACAATCTGACATCCACAACCGCTTCTAAGATGATTGGTGAGCAACGGGAGGGTGAATAACGGAGTAAGGGGTTAAACTTCTTTATCTTACCTCTCTTTGCTAATCTGTTACACAACTATTTCTGTCAGTTTGCATGTTTACAGCTTAGTGCAACACTAGAAAGAGCAGAAATAATCAAACAACAAACAAGTTACACTTGCACAATTACAAAATAGCTCAAGATAATCAAGGATCACTCACAGTTTTAGCTTTGTTAAGGTGATTCATACATATGTAGCCATGGTTGTGGCTGCGAAGGTAGATGAGGTAGATGGGGGCTAATATCCAAAGGTAGAGGCATGGCAGCCACACCAGGACAGTGTTCTGGAAGCACTGGGTGAGGTCTGGGTTTTCTGTGTACCATGTGCGGTTCCAATCCTGGTGGAGGCAAGAAGAAAAGAACAGGAGGATGAAGCCACACAGTCAAACAGCCCACTACTGACCTCACATAAACCACTTAACCCCAGAGGGTGAGTGGTGAAACCAAAACCGCAAAGATCTATTTTGGATTCTAGGGGCAGGAGAACATCAAAAAAAGTATTGCTAGGTGGTTTAAAATTTTGAGAGTGCCATTCATGAATTGATAACTGTCAACATTTTTTAAGTACATTTGTGCTCAGCAACACCAGGCTTGGAGAGGGTAAATATGACTGAAGTCTAAAGGTTACTTGAATCAGTTATAGGAGGATTTCTTGGCACGTAACTGAGACCACAAATGTTTATGCATCCATCTTTTAGTACATCCTATTCGCATCATATTGACATTGTTTTTAACTAATCTGGTGTGGTTCATTCTTGTTTTTTGCATTGCCACATTGGTAAGGGAAATCCCTTGTACCGTCTCTGTCACTGCTGGCCGTTGACCACAGCAAAGTAACATGTTTAACCAGAAAATGCATTACATGTTTGGATATTCATCTTCCTCACCTCTACGGACTGGTTTCCCAGCCACAAATTTGTCTGAATGATCATGAGTAATTTCTAACTTGTCTCGTGGGTTGTATGAGGACTATTAGTGCTGTTAATTACCACCCTGTAAGTCTCACTAATACACAGCTGTTTGCAAACTAAGAGATAAATGTTAAGTGTCTCTAGGTCATGTTGTTGCAGCTGATAAGAGAAGCAACATGTGTTCGAACCTTGACAACAGCTGGAATCAAGGGGGAACTATGACTAAGCAGCAGGTCAGTCTGATGACAGGACTGACTGTGCAAAAAAAAAAAAAAAAACATCCCCCTACAAATTGAAAACTGGTATCATGATTAACATCTTCAAAAACAATAAGCAATACTGTTATTTTGCATTTTATTCAGTGTATGCAAAAACTTCCTCAGCATCCTACAGTAACCAGTACTACACAAGGTAGAAATCTTGATTGTGAAAAGGGGCTTAAAGTATCGAAAAAGAGGCAGACATCTCGCATTAGTGTAGCAACCTCAATCTGACTCTGACTTCCTGTCGAGATACACCAAGAAACAAACAACGACAAAACACCTGAGCTTCACTGCATCTCTTGTGGACCAAGACGCAGCAAGTTATCCTATGTGTGCATTCTAACAGGAGGGGAACAGACTTCAATATGACACCGCCAGCGGTGGCGGAGGGTGATGAAACGCCGGGGTCGCGTGAGCAGTTTCAAAACGCTTTCACTGTTCTCCCACATGAATTGAACCGCCGCCAAGAAAGATGCTCTCTGGAGGACATGTTGGCAATGCGTTTCTGCAACTCTTCAATAGGTACCACAGGCAGCGCAGTTTGTGCTCACTATCAAGACAACATGCGGACATGAGCCGGTGTAATACACCGGCGAGTGGTTAAGCCGGTTATACCGAGAAGCCAGGCTGCTGTTACGTATGAGAGTTGTTATGTAGTTGGCCTTGGCGGGGGGAAACGGAACTTACCGAGACTTACGTTGCGGGTTTATTAGCATGTACCGGTAGCTTATAACAACATTAAGACAGACTTTTAAGATAACGGAAAGGACGCGAAAATAGAGAAAAAAGCTCACCCAAAATGGATCGGAACTGTCCGCGCTGCAGAACTTGTCAAACCCCATTCGCCTCGACGCAATGGAAGTTCAAGTCCTGACTGTGTTTTTGGAGCTCAGCTTTGGTTTTATAACCTGACTATAAAGACAGTGGAGCAGGGTGCTGCTTCTTCTTCGTCTTCTTCTTTTTTTGTACTTCGTCTTCCTCTTCTGGGCTTACCAAAAAAAAACTTGCGCTCTTAATGGCCGCATTACTGCCACCTACTGGAATATATAAACTACTACAAGTCCGGCTTGTTCAATTTTATCCATCAACTTTGCTCCCCCTTGGAAAATGTCCCACTTCTTCCTCTCTTCCACTGCTTTCAAGTATGCTCTTAAACGCTACTTATGTCAGCCCTGGTCTGTTTAATTTCTTCCATCATTACCTAATTCTCTAATATAGTTTCTGCAACTAACAAGCACACTGTTCTGCACTTTTCTTGTACCTGACAATGTTTGACAGTGTTATAAATACTCGTGGATGCTTACCCAAACTAATGCAAAGTGTACCATTCAAAAAAGTGTCCTATTCTTAATACAACCATTAATAAATCCTTTTATTCTGTTTTCCCCATAATACCTGCTCTGTTTTGAAACGAATCCCTTTCCCTCTCTTCTCTTATCTTGATCCCAGTGCTTCCTTGATTCAGTGCCCTCACTTTCATTTGAGTTTAATACTACCGTCAACGTTTTCTTTTTTAACAGCTTGTTCGCCCAGCTTGTCCACTCTCTCACTGCCCAGGGGGCTCATGGGAGTAGGAATCCAAATGTGTCTCTTGTGTTATTTTTCTTGAATGTACCGTTGTTTGATACAGTAAATCCTGATGATTACTGGATACACCTGATTATAGCAAGCAGAGACCAAGGCACAGATTCCAGCAAAGTGGCGTTTTACTTCTTTTCTTTTGTAGTGAAATATGTGTATTGCCACTTTCTGCACCAGAGTGTCTAACTTCATGGCTTTATCTTTTATACTCAGTCAAATATGCTTTATCTCCAGATCTATTTATCTATAATCTATTTATTGTACCCATTATCCCTACTAGCCAGACCCACCTGATACATTCACTTACTTTTTAATTACAAACCTTACATTTATCAAACTGTTTTTGTCATAGAAAATCTTCCTGTATGTCTTAGCCTGAATCAAGGAAAAAAATCCAAATTTACATGATATCAAACAAAATTCCATTATTTTAGATTAAGTCTTGCTTGGTTTGATTAGCCAGCAAGTCCATTTCCAGGACAGGCAGCAAGCCGTCACATGGACCTCAAATGACATTAAGTAGGCAAGAAAAGAAAGAGAGTGGGCTAGTAAAAACTTCATAGATTTTATGACAAAAGTAAATATCGGGCTGGATTTCATTTATTGGGAGGGGTTTCAATTGAGATATAAAATGCTGCAAAACGGACACTAAGGTGGATTTCTTACAGTTATATGGTTATACTGTAAGTTGCATTAGTTTACTTGCTAAGTTATGTGTCTTGTGCCGGTGCACTCACCTGATGTTTGGCTGTGTAAGCCAAGTTGCTGCTGCTTGTTTTCATCATAAGCTAAGTCAGCTTATTTAGACTGAGTTTTAGCAGGCGAACATTACAACCAGGTCAAAGCAGCATATTGTCTTTGGTTCCAGTCACATTAGCTCTCCACACAACTGTCCTAAGATGGGTCCAACACTTGTGCAATTTTGATTGCCACAGAGAAAAAATGTTGTCAGCACTTACTCATAAGTTATGTTAACATAAGTTATGTTTTTAAGTCATAACATCATTACAATGCTTCCAAGTATTGTTTGCAATTAACATTTACATCTGTGGAAACCTGGGAGCTGTATATAAGGAAGAGGTGTCGCACCTTAAAACTGTGAGGATGCTAAATCACATAAAATAGCAAGATTTACATGATGTTGTTTCGATTGAGGCCACATTTGGGACATACACACTTTTATTGTTTAGTAGACTCTCAACATTACACCTTGCATATGTACAATAATGTGTATACTAATAAACTATTCTGTACCAGGCATAAACGGGATTTAGCAATAGTAATGACTCTTTTGATTGTTAACATTTAAAAAAGTTTTCGTGCAAAGTGAGTGAGCTTGTTTCTTACTGAAAACAACTACATGAACCTGAGTGAGTAAATCACAGTTGCCCCTGTAAATAAGCAGGAATATTCTGCCTTGCTTTTAATCCACACCATCTCTAAAGTCTTCCAATTGACAACCTCTTTCAAGTGAGTCCATGGTTGTTTAACCACACTGCTTCTTGACACAGTCACTGCATCTGGTGTCTTCGTAGTTTTCCGTTTGTTGTTCATTGTTGGTTTTGCCTTGTTTATCACATCTGAGTCTCAAGTGTGGAAATGGGAGTCTGTATTTGACAGCCTAGTGCTGATTGAATGGGGTCAAGATGGTCAAAAGACGGATCCTTCTGTTTAAGAATGCATTAAGCATTTCTTACACCAGCCAGACAGGGGTAAGACATATTTTTCCTGCTCCACAGTTCTGTTGAGATGATAGAGGCCTACACATATGCTCGTCCACCATTACAACATTGGCAACATTACAGCACACCAATCTTTTGGTTCTGTTATCGCCCCAATAACTCCATTCTACCAAGCTCTTCTTTCACCTTGGGCAGTCAGCATAGGGAAGCATGCCAGGCTATGGTGACAGATTATATTACTGTTGCATCTTTCAGTCTTATTTTTACTTGAGCTGCTTTTAAAAGTCTTACTGGTTCACTTGACAGGGAGATATTTTGTCTTTTTGTAGTAAGTAGAGGTTTTAGATTTGCCTTTGTTTTTTAGCCTATCCCCTGAAAAATCCAGTACAGCTTGTTAATATTCCAGCTTTTACTTTGTTTTTAATGTTTTGTATTTAAAAAATAACACTGGTGTTGGTCCCACTATTTTGAACTCTGCATCTCTGCCAATCGAAGTTGTACTGGCCACATCTTGTTTGAGTGGTTCCTAGTAAAAGCAGCTTGGAAATTTTTTAATGGAAACACACTGCTCACATGAAGGGTACCTAACAGCACAGCAGCCTTTCTTACTGCACTGGCAGATCTGAAGATCTAGTTGCACAACCTCTTGGCATGCTGCTTTCCACACCTTGAGCACTTGGTATTTTATGTGCATGAGAGCTGCTTTCTCTCCTATTTTATTGCACATTTTGCAGCAGTAAGCCTCTGTGTGTGTGTGTGTGTGTGTGTGTGTGAATCACCTTACCTAGCGCTGTAGCTCAACTCAGCTTGGTAATCTGTGCATCTGATCTGTTTTGACTAACAGGCTTTTCTTCATGCTTTTTTCCAATGTAAAATCCATTATTTTTTGCCATTTCGTTGCCCTTAGCTCTCACACTCTTATCTTTAACAATGCCTAAAACACACTTTTCAGCCAACTTATGTAGACTACAGATGTATTCCTCCACACTTTCAAAATGTTTCTCTCTTCCTCTGGCTTTTAAAAATCTTATCATATTGTAAATCTCATAAAGTTTAGGTATGAAATATTTGTCTAGGTTGTCAAGTAGGGTAAGCTTCTAAAATGTATTACCTGTCTGAGCTTCAGGAGGAATCCACTGTGCAGAAGATGTTTCTTAATTTTTTTTGAAAAAGTACTTCAGTCATTGATTCTAATGAGCAGTTTGACATCAATAAATCAATCAATGAAAATTTCCCCTCTTTCTGTCCCCACTTTTTTATTAACATATCCCAAATATGACTTCAAATATTTAATTTTCATTTTCAAGTATGACTTAGACTTGTCAGTGAACAATAATACATAAATATATTAATATTCTTTAAACAAATTTAACATATTCAGTCATTGTTGACCAAATGTGAAATATTCTTAAGGAAAAGACAAAAGTAACAATGAAAATCAAAAGTGAAGGTGAAACTTATTAGTCTGGCCACATGGTGGCAACATATGGTTGGGTTCAGTTGTCATCATCATCATCATCATCATCATCATCAAAGACATCAGCTACAGTCCTGTGGATGAAGAGACAAGCAGAGGTTACAGATACAGTTACGGTGCAGAAATGTTTGAGCAGATTTCTATTCACAGTCAAGTGACTTACTTGTAGATTGATCCAGTCACTTCGTCAATAAAACCGCCTAAAAAAAAAAAAAAAAAAAAAAGCATGTGAGCTGGAGTTTCTGTTAACAAACTGCAAAGTTGAACATTTCTCATCAGACATAGAACCTTGGGAGAGAATTTGCTCCGTAACAAAAAACATAAATAAAGCTATTTCACTTGTTGGGCGGACCGTGTTCTCGCCAACAAGACTCGGGCAAGATGAAGGGAGGTGGACCTTGTTTACACCGATGATGCTTGGAGCGCAAATGCAGTCAAAGTGGATTGACAATGTTTCCTCAGTGTTGGGTTTTTACGTTATGATGTTGACCACAATTTCTACCTAGAAAATTAAAACTGCGATTTCATTGTAGCTGCTTACATTCCTTACGTAACCATTGCAGGTAGCTACTCAGCCTTCCCCCATTCATATTCTGATCTATCAGACCGTATTTCCTTGTTTCACATACCATTTAACTTCCAACTTATGAAGAAACAAGACTTTAAAAAGAGACCTAAACACCAAAGATTTGTTCTAGCCCTTCAGAACATCACATTTTACAAAAGCAGCCCCCATAATGTGTGAGGCCAGACTGGGGGACAAGTATACGAGGTATTCTCTAATGAAGGACACTGCTGAGTGGGGGCAGGGTATAAATAAACTGTTTGCATTGTCTTGTCTAAGGGCGCTGACACACCAAGCAGACAGTCCCCCTTAAGCATCAAACCTCGGTGCATGCTGTCATTACTTTTGGGTGGTGTGTCCTGCATGATTTGCTCCAGTCATTACTCATCCATAGATTTCTAGACTATGCATAATAGTGAATTAGTTGAATTGGTGTGTGAATTAGTGGATTTTTTTTCCTCCCTGTTTCCTTACAAAAAATATAGTTCCAGCTGTGCAGTGTTTGTCTTTGAATAACTGGAGAGATAATTTCCTTAAATATGTGGAATAAAACAGAAAGGAGCAGAACATAGCTTTTAATATCTGTGGCTGATTTAATTTAGACTGTCCAAAACATCACTGATACCCATTTCTTGAGCATCAGTGATGTCTGTGAGGTGAGATGCCTGCGAACGACATAAACACATAAACAGATTTAGTCTACTTTGCTCCTTTTTAGGTAAGACTTCTTCATGTCAGGTCAAGTTTGGTATTATTTCTTGTAGGAAGTCCTGCTGGTCTAGCTTTATTATCTCTGCCTACCCTCTTTGTGTAGTGTGGGAGATTCTTTTCTGGTCTCATTAGAACTGGTTCAAAGTCAAAGGATACATTTATTTGTTATATAACAGGAGCAACCAGTTACAATAAGCAACAAGAAAAACTTGTGTTTTTTCTCACTCACCAGGCTTGCAAACTGTTTCACACACAGGACACACATGGCAGAACTTGCACATCTGTGAACAAAACAGGATGTAGTCGAGTCAGAAATGTAAAAATAGTATCACAAGAAGCCAAATCCATTAATCTGACCACAAAGCTGTCTATTGCCACAGTGCTTCCTGAATAATATGAGACTCTGCTATGCCACTGGCTACTTCATTCAGCTATAAAAGCATTTGTAAGTATCCTCATAGGTGAGATTTATAGAAGCCCATTTCTTTCTGACTTAAAATAATAAACAAAATATGAATGTAAATGGACTCTCATTGAATTTAAAAACAAAAAACAGTTGAAGTATTATGTCACAGCATACTGCGGTTTGCAGACAGAGTTCTTCTTTCTGTTGAGTCATTCATACAACTTTTTTATCCTCATCGTGTGATAATTAGAGCTGGTAGGATGGCTAGGATTTAAATCTGGTGCATTTATGAAGGCATAATGACTCTAATGTGTGACTTCAAGCCAAACTATGACTCATAGACCTAAAAGCTGAGCAGCTGTTTAGAAACTGCATGATTTTGTGAAAAATGCTAATTTTATAGGATAATGGAAAATTTTGTCAGATGATAGCAAAACTGATCCATCGATTTTAGTTCTTTAGCTTTAGACAAATGTCCTGTTTGTGTTAGTATTGACATGCTAACTGCAAAAAGGTTGCTTTTTTCATGAGTATTATTCATTTTAGTCAAATAAAAAGTTATTAAATTAATTGCAGTTCAAGTTCTAGAACTGACAAGTTGGTTAATTTTTTTTCCTACTGATTTTTTTGGAAACTGCTCTCTTCAGACGGGTCTAACCTGTTGTGTTTGATGGTTTTTTCATTGTTTTTTTGCCTGGGATGCTTTTTGTCATAAAATATAAATATGTAGTGGCGAACATTTATAAATGTTAAATTTATATACATTTTTATATTTATTTACTAAAAGAGATTTATTTATTTCATACGGTTAAAAGACTGGCTAACATCACATTTGCAGCAGCATTTGTGTTAATCTTTATTCAGTGTGTCTAAAGCAGAATCACATCACTTTAAAATATAAATGCCAAAAAATGTAAAGCTGAAAAATATTTGTATGTTCTTTGAGGTCAGAGAACAGCACAAGCTGAGCAGGGGTCAAATATTATACAAAGTGTATTTTCTCACCTTGCAGTCGTCACAGTATTCAGCCTTGTCTCCCTCTTTACAAGGACATTTGTCACAGCTGTCGCAGTGCTGTAAGAATACACACATTGTTAAAAAAGAAATCTGTAGAGAAGATTATTGAGATGAAAGAATTCTATATAATTCAACAAACAGAGAGCACAATTTTATGTATGTATTACCTCCTTTCCAGTATGTAATAAAACAAGCAACTATTTTAACACAGTTTCCAACAGTGCACACTGTGACTGTTGTTTTATTTTGGATCTCACTGACATTAGTTTTTAAAGGTTATTGGTTTTCTGGCTGAGCTTTGATAGCAATGTAAAATTTCTCTTGATCAGTTTCAGACATACCTCACAGAATTCACAGAATGAGCACAAAGAGCCTGTGCGATAATCATCGTCATCATCATCATCATCATCGTCGTCGTCGTCGTCGTCGTCATCATCATCATCATCGTCATCATCATCATCATCGTCATCATCTGCATATAATAGAAACAATAAACATGACTTTAAAAGTGAAACACTTAAACAATTCTGACTCTAAAAAAGGCAAGATCCTAATGTGTGTTACATCACTGTTTATTTGGACAATAAATGTCGGATTGCCTTTCTGTGATCACTGACTGTTCACAGTTCAAAGTAACTATGGAGGACTTTTAGACTGAATTTTTGTTACAGAAATAATTTTTTTATCTTACAATTTATGTGTTTTTGTGTGTGTGTGTGTGTGTGTGTTGGGGGGGGTAAGGTTCATGGGAAGTGATGAAAATATTATTGGATTACATAATAATTTAATCATTTTCATTTCATTTTTTCAATAGTAATCTGTCCACCATATCATTCATTGCTGTTGATACTGACCGAAGTATTAGCCTGGCTGGCATCGTCCAAACCCTTTAATAATGTCATTAAAAAGAGTGAGTCAACAAAGAGAAACTTTTAGACTTTTAGTGAGGTCTGTAGGACTTCTATTTTCTTGCCCAGTGATATAATAAGGAACATATAAATAGCATCTTTTTATTAACTGAATTTCTGACTTGATGCTGATATTCAGAATGCATTTTTAGTTCATGCTCAACTTTAAAAAGCCTGTCAACAAACATAATTAAAGTTACAATAACAAAATATACTACATATGTACAATTGCAAGATAAAGTCCTAGCTTTACAGTGTTATTTAAGTAAAACTGTATTATTATTAGCAAAGTATTAAAGTAAAAATTAAGTAAAAGTATTCAGTATGCAGCAAAGTGGTGTT
>JAPZDV010000009.1:22762911-22775411 GCA_029814665.1 Acanthurus lineatus | reverse complement strand
CTGTTGGGTTGCATAAAAACAATCCTTTTTATTTTTTTCTCACAGTGTACTGATCTCAATATTATCAGTACTACATAAAGGTTATCCTACTTCCTGCACTGGCATTAAACATCAGTGGTGCTCTGGACATTTGTCCAAACAGAACTTAATTCCTAGAGACCCTGGCCTGAGATATCCCATGATCTAATTGGCAAACTGCCGTGAAATTTGCTGAGCACATTAGTGGGCCCTGGATAAATCCTTCAGATCTCATTGACCTTAAAACCTTTTGCTGCCCTCAGGTCGAACATTTTTAGCTCTGGGCATAGGTTATTTATCATTTTGTTATGCATGATTTCGATCATTACCATTTTGTCGGGTGTAATAAGCACTGCATCATGTAGGGGACAGACCGTTGGTCTTTGTTATCTCAAATCTACTGGACTATTGTCATAACATGCTTTTACAAATCCTACATTATACCTATAGTAAATCCCCTCACTGATGCAGCCAAAGTATATGCTCTCCCAATAGGCCAGGCACAGACACTGATATGTAGCCCATCTACTTTTTTGTCCCTCCCCCTACACACTGCACCCAAAATAGATGGATTTGTGCAATGAGGAGCTGACAACCACTCTATTTAAAAACTCACACTGTCAGAGTCAGTGTAATGTGAGCTTCCTTGGCTCTGTCTGTGTGGTAGCAGCACAGTATCCCACAGTCCCTGTCAATTATCACCTACACATGCATGAAGGAAGAGGTCAATGACAGGAACCACCAAGAAACCTTCTAACCCAAAATCAGGTTAAATCAATAAATACATACACCGTTTTTGCACGATGCCTTGATTTTAGGGACCGTGTTCTTACTCCAAAACCTTTGTTATGTACATGTCAAAGAAAACAGAAAACTTTGCTTAAAACTTGATTTTTTTAAAAATTATTATTCATGCCATATTACAAACTGCTGTTGATTGTTTGTAGATTTTACTTCTTCTCAAAGTTTTTCAGCGATGTAAGTTTACATTTTGGTCAGTTAGGTTCTTAGTACTGGAATTTGTCATCTATTGTCCATTTCCAGTCAGCAAAGCCAGAAAGACCAGGAGAGGATGAAGGCTTGTAAGTTGTTCTAGATCTGTTCTAGATTCTCATACAGTCCCCTAGACACAATGGGTGTTTGCATAGCCAAGAAATCCAAGCCAGGTGATTTTACACAGAGGAGACTTAGTCCTAAATTAGCCGGTTACAACTTACATAAGCAACATTATCAGTCACTAAAGGTTTAGATAGCACATCGTCTTTGATACAACAGCATAAGTTTGAGAACAAGTTCGCAATTAAGTCTCCAATGCTGATGGACTAGTGGCAGTCAGAAACAGCTGAGTTGGAAAGAGCAAAGGACAGAATGAGAGAGGAGATCAGATCGAGATGAAGACTGCAAAGTGGCTGAAAGTGGAGATGAGTTCAGACATGCCAGAGACATTTCTTCTCTCTTAGTTTGGACCTCTGACTCTGCCTGCATTGACCCACTTGATCCATTTAGTTATCTCCTGCTACTGTTTAATTTCTCCTCTCCATGCAGTCTTAAAGATAACATGTGAATCATCATCAGTTTAGAATAAGATGATGTCTATGTGACACTTTGCATGTCTACTTTATATTTGGATGCATGTTGAAACCTTAGTAAAGACCCTAATTCAAGACATTATTTAACTCCAACTTGTCAGGGTTAAGTAAAAGATTTGTGTTATTTAAGGTGCTGGACAGGGTGTTGTGAGGTTAAGAGATGACAGCGAATTCACATCAGCCCATACATCAACCAGATCTGACATTCCTCAGCAGGATTCATTTACCTCCATGAATCTGATCCAGTGCCACGTTCAACCCAAGCTCTTTCCATGTAAGGACAGTCTAAAGTGGGAAATCACTTTCCATGATAAAGTTACCTAAGGGGACTAGTGTGTGTGTGTGCGTGTGTGTGCATGTGTGTGAGGGAGTTAAAGATTAATTTGCAGCTCTAAGATAGTGCAGGCTGACAATTAACAAATGATTATTTTCTACTGACACTGTTGAATGGTCAGTGGGTACATACTGCTTCAGAAAATAACCACATACACAGAATGACAAAATCTTTCACCTGCTCTATGAGCATATACAACCTGAAATTGTGTTACAAACTCAGTCATTGCTGTGAGACAGAGTGTTGCTTTTATGTGGGAGGTGATTGAATGATAGTTTTTTTTTTCCATCTTGGCCTGTAGCTGTTGCCTATTTGTTACTTGTTGATGAAACATACAATTGCATTTCCGTTGCGCCTTTATTGCAAATAATGACCATACTGACTCATTTAAGCATGGTAAAGCTTAGGAATCCCCAGACATAAAAGGTGTGCAATAGTCCAATTTATTGTGGTTTTGCACATCTACAAGCCCCTCTACTTTTTGGACATGGGCTAATCTCCAGAAAATTCACCCAACACCATGTGAGGACAATACCAATATATGTGAGTGGCTAAAATTTGATTAGAAGCGATCAGACACAATGTGATTTGTAAAATCAGATGAATAACCAGATACAGTCATATTAACGTCCTGTAGATGTTCCCTCATGTTTGCCTTCAAGCACTTCCTTGTTGACAGCATTTTGTCTGGTAAACAGGCTTTACTCTGCACAGTCATATATGAGCCCTTTTACGATTTCACAAAAAAATATTGTTTGTCTCCTTTCTTGCCTTTTGACAACATGGCTACCCACTGTGACATAGTCATCAGGCCTCAGATCTGAATTCTTTTGTTTATCTCTTTGACCCTTCTCAGACTCCATTTTGAGTGTAGGAAAAAAGATGATGACAAAAGGATATGATTAAAAGTATGTTTTTCTTGTGGAGCTATGAATGCTAAATCTATTATTGCCTCTCTTCAAGAGCCCCAAGGCAAGACAATCTGCTCAGGAAAGTGAAGTCACATGAATTCTGATGTAACTGTTTAGACAGAGGTCTAATTGCAGAAAATAGGATCTGTATTTAATTTAGAAACACAAATTAGTGGACCAAATTTGATTTGAAGTGATCGGATACCATGTGATTTGTACTGTTAACAGTGTCATGAAAGAACTGATCTGAGTCACATATGAGCAAAAAAGTCCGATCATCCATCTTGAGTGCAGTTTGAATTTAGCTCACACATCACACTGTTACTAATCTTTCTAGATAGGCCTGCATCTGTATAACAGAAAAGGCCTTTTGGTCAGTCTTCCTTTTGAATCCCAATCGATCTATTTCAACAACCATTGCAGGGCTCTTGGTTTAGACGTTTATGCTCCTGTCAGGATGAATTACAATGCCTTTAATGATCCTCTGAATTTTCATCTGCCATTGTGTAAAATGTTTTTCCCAATACTTTGATTAACAGTCTAATTCTTGCAGAATGGAAATAACTCCAGGGAATTTAAGCAGTACTTTGTGTGCTAAATTATTAGAATGTTAACGTGTTGAAAGAGGTTTTGCATCTCTTACATTAAAATGACAAATGAAACTGAGCACTAACATGCAGGTTCTGGGCAGCGCTGAAAAGATTAAAAGGTGTTTTTATTGCAAAACAGAGTGATCTGCTTCCAGTTATAGTTTAGACATAAGCCTTTGTTTATTAAGACTTTGTTATAGCATAAAAAAAATCTTTGGACTTTTCAGAAAGTTTTTACCTTTAAAAAAAATAAAGTATCTATATCAATTTAGTCATTGTATGACAAAAAAACAGAGGTACATACAGCACATAAACAAAATATGAAAAATATTACATCTAAAAAAAAAAAAAATTGAGACATCTTACTATAAAGAGTATGCAATAATGTCAGTTTTCCACAAGATACCCCTCCCCTTGCAAAAGGTGTGGGGTTTGATACCACCAACATTATTACCTCGTAGAGTCGTTCGATCTTTTCAATGGAACGTTATCATTCATTTCAAGTGAAGTTTGTGTTCACCTAATAAATATAAGTCCAATGTTTTATCCCTTTTGGTCTCTACCAACTGCCGAGGAAAATATTTGGCTCCTCAGCTTGCTAACATGCTAAATGTTGACAGTTGTCTTAAACATCAACTCAACAGACATACTTACAAGGCACTCTCTGGTCACAACAGGGGATTAAAGCTTTGTTAATGGTAAGACCTTTTAAGCCCAAATGTTTACTAGTGAGAAATTAAAACTTCAGACTTTGGCGACTGATAAAAGGCACTGAAGTATGCAACAATGCATGCTAGCAATACTGTAATAGCATTTCTTTTTACAGTAAATGATCATTTTAAGTGAGCATACATTTTTCAGAATTAAAATACATCTCAAACAACTGAAATCAGCTCAGTAAAATAAATGAAATGATTGGAAGAATAGAAAACAAGGTGCTCTTTGACACAATGGCCCTGAGTAAACTCTGTATATTTTGTACAATGACAATAAGGCTTTAAAAAGTAAGTGTATGTGTGTGAGGTGTGTGTGTGTGTGTGTGCGTGCGTGTGTGTGCGTGGGGGGGTGGGGGTCCTTGAGTTCTAAAATCAGCTTGGAGACTGTAGACTCATTTCTGCAACAGAGGGGGGAAAAATCATTTCAAACAGGATCCTTCAACAAGATAAAACATTGGTTCTTTATGACAGCAAACACACCTAATGATCGATCTAAAAATATGTAACAGTGACTTAAAAATGACTTAAAACCAAATAACTAAACAGACTTTTCTTTACAGTACCTCTGAGAAGCGGAGCAGGGCGGTCAGCATTAATCACATTGCTCCGAGACAGAGCATCCATCATCCAAGAGAGGGCGCTACAGCAGTACTCCAGCTAGAAGAGAGATTCACAGACAGAGATGGAGAAGTGCTGAGCAGGCAAAGCCAACAGCTGCAGAGAAACTAGACACACGCACACACACACACACACTGTGCGTATGTGTGCACATTTATGTCGTGTATGTGTGTGTGTGTGTTCATGAGGATATCAGATACCACAGTCTCGGTTCAGTCAGCACATACATGCAGGGACGGGACACAATGAAACTAAGAAACATCACAAGTGTTTGGCTGAAATAGGTCATCTCCTTTTTGTTATATTTAATTTAGACATTAGAATTTAGCCTAACGATGCCAGAGAGGCATTGACTTGGAGATGGACAACCTGTTGAATATTCATTTGCGCCAGTGGGATAAAGAAGCACCATAGCCCTTTCAATGGGCAGTTTGTTTCCTTGTAAGAGGTATGTCTGAATTAAACCCAAAGTCTATGAAAAAAATAAAATAAAATAACTGTTAAAACAGCAACAGCACATTCTCTGGACTAAATAAACAGATTAGGCTCACTGAAATATACTACAGTATACTGACCTCTGTCTCCAACAGCCGCAATCTTCTGTCATGGTCACGAATCTCAGTCATCTGCTTAAGTAAACTGTCAACTCTGCAGAAAAAAAGAAACAAACACACAAATAAACCAGGTGCAAACCCCAGTTAGAACATCAGTCTGAATACAGCTCAGTTCAATGAGCTAAAGTAAAGTTAAGGACCTCTGAAGAAATGACTCTAACAGAAACATATCTTTCCACATTCTTCAGTGTGACAGTAACAGCAAAGGCAACCTACTTTACAGATGTAGATTTTAGTCGGGCTGTGTCACTCTCCCTCTGGCGCTTATTTTGAGCTGAAAGGAGATTTTCTTTCTGGATTGCCTCCCACGTGTTGAGTCGGCTAGCCTTTCTGCCCCGCAGCTCCAAAACTGAGGACAGAGAAGATCATTAAATGATCTGAATAGGCACAAGAGTCACACAAGGATGTGTGTGTGTGAGTGGATATCTGTAGAGATCCACCTGTTGGAGATTTGTGCCTGGAGCACAAATCTGTGACAGTATCACATTTAAGTCTGTGAGACACTCTGACGAGATGCCCAAACTGCCTCAACTGGATCCTTTAAAATGAAGGAGCACACTGCTCTGAGCACCTAACAGATGCCTGAAAGGCCATGCACACCCGATATAAACATGTATCCTGGGTAATCTGATCAGATGTGGAGTATGAGGTGAATAAACCTGATATATAAGCTCAGACAACATTCTGAGATGCTCTGGGACACATTTGGCCACATTTTTTAGCAGTGTGAACACAAATGTGTCCTGGTCATTTATGTCACTTACTCAGCTGACATCTTTCAAAAATACACATGAAGCAAACCAAGAGGAGGGTTTTGAAAAAGAGTTGACATGTGTAGTCCCATTCAGGTAAGGTTTGACATGACCATGTGTTAGTCTGAACAACAGCTAGTAGAGCCAGTATACTTGTTTAACATCTGATAAATGTGTGTTTCCCTTTATTATTTTCACCTTGTTTAAACGCATCACTCCCTCCTCCCCCTGAAAAAGTGCTTGTCCCCTGCTTACTCAGATCCCCTGTCTTTCACATCAACTACTTGGAACTTCTCACCAAAATGTTTTCTCTTGACTGAGGGGATGCCGCGGACATATCTCTTGATGAGAAGGTGGAGGTGTGAGATGATAATGAAGGGTGGTGCCAGGCAGGGCCTCGAGTGGTACTCCACAATCAGGTTGTAACGCTGAAACTTCCAGTAGGTGTCACTGCGCTCCTGTACTTTTGAGAAGGTGTAGCTGCAGACAGTAAATTTAAATCATTTTATGCACACACAGAGCCTTTCTTTTCTGCACAGGGTCTCTGTGCAGTGAAACATGCAGTAAAATTTCTTTGAAATCAATTTAATCAATAGACAAAATTGGAGTAGAAAGAAATCATTCTAATTAAATCTACCTGAACATAGCAATGAGTAGGTTGACCAGTACTATGTTGGTAAAGAGCAGGTAGATGACGAGGAGGATGACAACCAGCCAGTTGGCATAAGTGTCCACACAAGGATCCATTCCTGCCTCAATTAGTGTGGCATTGGTTGTGCACTCTACATCTCCAAGTTTATCCACTGGAAGATCAATTAAGAGGTTTAAGACAACATGTGAGCATCTATTCTGCACATTCACAAGCTCCTTAGAGAGAAACCTTCATTTTAACTGCTCTATATACTGAGTTACATGTTTATTGGACCTAATTAAATTGTAAGTGATCATATCAGTTTGTCGTAAAACCCACCTGCATTAAGCTTATAATATCCAGTTTTTGTGCACCCACTTGCATTGTTTGTCTGTAGTGTAACTGTGGTGTGAATTATATCAAAAGCTATTCTAAGATTTTACCAAGTGGTGGGCAAAACATCACTCAGCCTTGTTAATTTAATGCGAGCAAAGCTTTATAATAGGGTGAAGTTAATCTCAACCCTATGATAAAATAAAACATAGGCCTCATTTAGTTAGGGTTTGTTGAATTTGAGTGGTTTGCATGTATTTAACAGGTGTTTTTTCAATTATTATATTTTAATAGGCAACTGGGTGAGTGGGTACAACAAAAACTATTTACTACAACAATGACCTTTTTTACTAAAACCCACTTGGCTGCATGTTATAAAACACAATGTACTCTACTGACATTTTTTGGTCATTATAAATCAAATGAGGCAAATTATAGCCAGTAAACTTAAATACGACTTTTCTCTGAATATTATTTCATTTAATACAAACATGGTGAACACTGACTGTAAGTGAGCCACTCACCATCCATTTCATGTATGGGTATTTGTCCAAAAATATGCAGATACGGCCTGTAAAACACTCTGCGGAATATCCAGTCAGGCCGGGGATCGTACTTGTAGAGGAGAGCCTGATTGGCCACTCCGTAGGCCATGAGCCACACAGCCAGAAAAAAGAGGAAGAAGAAGACATCCTTCATCTAAAAGAAGCAAGGACAGACCAGAGGTGAATGATGTAGGGTCTGCCCTGCTGTGAGGTCATGACCATCAGTTCAATCTGCTCTTTCTAGTCCAAACGATCTATAGATCCATAATCTATCCCAATAACACGTGATCAATATTGTACTGAAATCCATCATTCAAATATTCTGTTCAGGGTCTGTTAATGTGTGTATGGCATGACAGATTACTGTAAATTATTGCACTGAGAATAACAAAAGGACTTTAACTATTCTTAGATCCTGTTATAGTTAGCAGTGTACGATCACATGACCAGCCCTTCGGCATAATATCTCCCTGTAAGTTTCTGCACTCGTGATTCACATTACATTCACTACAATCAGCTATAAGTGGCAACAGATGGAGGGTGTGTCACATAGGGAAAACATTCAGTAATGCTGAATTTCACGAATGGCCTAGTTATATACTTTCCATATGAGGAATGTGAATGCACTTGAAGAAATCTGCAGTGGGCTAGTTCAGGCATTCAGGACAGAAATGTTTTTTGGTTTGCTGTATGTGAACAGTCTGCCAGTTTGTCAGGATTAAGTAGAGAATAAAGATAACTGTGACTGCATTACAACACAACAGACCCCTTGTCAAACCACCAGTGTGATGTTCTCGGGGTGCTCAGAGCACTGAAACCTGATTTTATGTTGGCTTGTCTTCAAGTTACTAACAGAGTTAATGTTATTAGAACGACCTGCCACCGCCATCATCATCATTTTTTCTTTCTTTTAAACATCTCTGTGGTCTGACTAAGTTGCTTTGTGAGGTTTGTGTGCACTCACCATTTTGCCAACAATGATGATCTTAGGCCCAAGCTGTTTGTGGATAGCAAAGATATGAATCAGACGTAATGTGAAGACCATATAATCTATGGCCATCACTGCTCTGCCGAACTCATATGACCAGGGGGACATCCTGTGAAACACAACAGTGCAGCCAGTCCTGATTAATGTCATGCAATATATGCACTGACATCATGAACAGAAGTTTAACATAAGAAAATCACAGACAGGAAAATATTAGATGATTTTTTTAGCCTGTTAGCACATATACATAAAGGACTGATCTCAAATACATCAAGGACTAGTGCCATGGTCACTGTAAAAGCTTCTGTCAGAAGAGTCACCTGCAGCACAAAGCCAAAATGAAGAGACCGATGGCTGTGAGGTCACACTTGTTCCACACATCCTGGATGTAGTTTCTCATCCTCTGGACCACAAAAGTGCTGCCTACAAAGAACGTCTGTAAACCAGAGAGAGAGAGGAGTCATTGTTGGATGTCAGCAAAACACTTCAACTAACAGAGTGATCTACCTGCAATGTTGGTTTACACATATTTGAATGATCACCAGTATGCATGGCTGCATTAGCTTGTATTGTTGCAAAATTTGCTTTAGGTTCAGCTTATTTGACAGACACTGGAAGCCCTTTAATGAGACCCCCCTTCCCTCCTAAACTCCAGGCCTCATTGAAATGAATGAGGCTGCTTCAATTTTTGCAGCAGCATAACTGAATTGCCTAAAATTTGTCTTGACATAGATTGAGTCCCTTAATACATGCCAATATATGTGTGTGCAAGCTAGCATCACAACAACCAACCTGGCGAATCTCTTCACAAACTAAGGTGAAAACCCAAAAGTAAAGCACAAACTCCAGAGTGGAGGGGCCTTCAGGGGGCGGGGGCTTGAAGTCCACCAGCAGAACATAGGCGAACAGGCAGAGGAAGAGGAAGTACATCAGCACATTCCCAAGGAATGAGGTGACAGGGGCAAACCAGAACTGTCTCCACCGTGACACAATAAACGGTCTCCTGGAGTTGGATGGCGATGAGTCTGAAGACAAGAGAGGGAAAGAAGTGAAAGTTGAAAATATTTAAAGTTGTCATCAATCAGTTATATAAATTTATAATTACACTCAGTGGCTACTTTTTTAAAAGCACATGCTTGATAATAAAATCCAAATGTTCACATGTGCCAAGTAGGCAATAATGATGGACAGATCAGAAACACACAGCCAAAGCCACCATCCACCTTTCTCTGCCACTTATCCAGGTATTGGTCGCATCTAGGAGGCTGTCATGGCCACAGCTGGAGCTTCCTGTTCCTCTAAATCCCCACCCTCCTGCTGCTCCTCTGCACACACCCCTCATCTTCCAGTCAGCACCTGCCAGCTTTTCCCGCCAGTGCGCCTTCCACACCCACTGACACTCCCCCTGTCAGTGTCTCTGCCTATCAGATCAGCCTGCTAATTCTGCCACACACCTGCTGCTGGTTTGCTCATGAACTCTCAGTATTTATACCAGCCAGGTTGCCTTTGCTCTGTGCCAGATCGTTGTTTGTGCTCCTGCCTGCTTCTTACCTCACCTACTTGTCTGTATTGCCTCTTGGATTATCTGACCTGCGCCTGCTTTTATGATTTGCCTCTTTACCTGCCGTTTTTGTACCTGTACCTGGTTGTTTGGATTGTTGGTATTGACTGAACTCTGCTCTGCCTAAACCCTCAAGTAAAATCACTGTGTTGCCTTACTCCTGCCTCTGTCTTGTAATTTTGTGTGTGGGTCTTCTGACTTGTGATAGGAGGCGCTCTAATCAGTAATTAGAGCCAAACCAACTGGCCTTTTACTGCATGAAGCAGTGGCTCCTCTTGGATCCCTCTGTCTCCTTAACTGGAGGGTGCCACCATGTAAATGACTCTACAGATGAGTATATGCTGACATCTCATCGTATCGGCTAGGATGAAGGTGAAGGTTGGGACATGCGTCGATACAATACTCATATCCCTTCACCAGTCTGTTTGGTAATCCCCCTGTCAAGCTTTCCCTCACTTACTAACAAGATATTTCACCTCCTTCCCTCCCAATCCAAAGGAGATAATCCAGAAGCACAGTGGCCTCAGAGTTGGGGGTGATGATTTTTTTAGTGTTGCCTTCAAACCATCCCAGTGTACAGATTCATACAGGTCTGCTGGAGCTTAGAAGGAGCATGCTTGACTTCTTGCAAGAATACAGACGCAGCTCTGACTGTGGTTATATTAAGACCAGATGACACATAGCACTGACCCTGAGGAGCACATACTGCTCAAACACCTCACACAAGAAGCACCATGGGATTTCTAAAACCCTTCAGTATGCTCGCAAGCGTTGAGAACAGGTCTGCCGATAAAATTTGATCTTCTAATACCACACACCATCATTGGTACACAAACTCTTTGCAGAGATTACAACAGGTTGAACTCTTTATTTCCTTAATTAGCAATGACCTCATGAACAGAGAAGCTTTAATTAGTGTGGAGCAGCACGACTAGCCCTCTGCTGTACAGTAGATCAAGCAGATAAATGCCTACTGATCTCACAACTGAAACTTGGAGAGGGTTAAGAAATAGTATAACAGCTTTGATTAAGAGCATAATAGTTTCAAGACCATACTATTTTTATCCTAAAATATAATTTCCAGCTTGTACTGCAACATCTACCTGACACTAAGCTAGCTCCCAGAGACTGAAAATGTGCTCACAGAGCTACAAAATTCAACTCTTGTTCACATTACTGTATGAATATGTGTCCACCACCTTTTCCTTTGGCGACAGTTTCTTCATGGGAGTGGTACAAAGTAGCCACTGAATGCAAGAACCATTAAAAACCACCCATTTAAACTTACTTTTCAGGTTTTCTTTTAGAGCCCTCAGCTCTTCAGCGTCATCCTCACTGTGACCAAAGGGGCAGAATCAGAGATGTTTGTTAAAAAATTAAAGGGGAAACCATCCTACAGCAGCAATCTAATATCTTTTGTCTACATATATCTTTTATATTTGTGTATTTTTATTTACTTTTGTACAATGTCAGCGAGGGAGAAGACCGTGGCGTCATTTCCATCCAGACTTTCTGTGTCCCTGCCTGGTTGGATCTCCATAGACTTACCATCGTCCTCCTGTTCCCTGTAACACCACACAACCTGGCATGTTATCATTTCTTATCTTATTTAAATCACTGGAAAAAAAACATAAATTCAAAGGGAAAAAATAGCTCCTGACTTTTTCAACAGTACATCCAAATCATTTCCTTGTTCATCTTTTGCTATTCTCTACACATCACATAGTCATAAACTGAGATTTCAGATACAAATAATATCACAAATACTTTTAATGGTTGCACTGGGTCAATCAAAGGGCACTCAAGACTAGACTTGCTCTGATCTGGTTATGCCTGAATGCCTGTTCTTCTCTGCAAAAGGTTCATGAAAATATCGGTAGAAAAAGCAGATAATTGATTTGAAGCTTTTCAGTTTTTAAAATCTTCCCTCGTCTTAAGTCAATAAGCTGTAACTGATAAATCAATCCCTGAACCTCTGCTTCAAACATTCTGAGGTTTAGAAAAGGCTTTGGTCAAGTTTAAGTGACGATATCTTGACTAAAAATGGAATGATGCGCTCATACATCTGTATCAGGATTAAAAATTCATATCGTGTTCCGTAAGATAAGTGGTGTCCTCCCTTTACATAATCATTTTGCAGAGTATTTATCTGTAAGTAAGTATTTATCTGTCTGGTTTGAATCAAATTTATGAATTTTAAAATGTTGTTATCAAAAATGAAATCGAGAGTTACGAATGTAACTACGGTTCTATGAATCCCGAATGACCGCCAGAGGCGGTGCTTTAAGCACTGAATATTC
>JAPZDV010000009.1:22648343-22759348 GCA_029814665.1 Acanthurus lineatus | reverse complement strand
CCCCCCCCCCCCCCCCCCCCCCCCCCCCCCCCCCCCCCCCCCCCCCCCCCCCCCCCCCCCCCCCCCCCCCCCATCTTGTTTAATTTTATTAGCAACTGAGCTGGTAATTTACGAATCCAACATGGCATTTTATTTATCCAAGGCAGACAATCCTTCGAGTGGAGCCGTGCTGAGGTTGCAGATCACATGACGTGATTAGGCTAAGTTTAGGCACTCATTGCAAGGACAGCGTTTCCCCTCATATCAGATCATATCTGATCTGAAAAAGAACTCGTACTAACTGTGGATGGAGTGCTTTGTCACACTGACTGTTATTGGGGCACCCTCACTATGCTCTCTCCTTCATGCTCATGGTGCATGGTGGAGCTGTTTTTCTCTCCAGCTCTGCTCTTTGCTGGAATGTTTAAGTGTGTGACCATGATCTTGTTTTCTCACAGCAGTAGATTAATGTTATTTTCCAGTTCTTTCACTCATTATAAGCATCATACACTGTACTGTCTCTAACTTTGTGCATATATGCGGCGTACCATGGCACTGTGGCGCATGGGCGGGGTGTGGACTGATTAATGACTTCTAGTGAAATTGGAGTATGTTTTTGTGTGTGTGTGTTGATTCAGTGAGGGAAAACCACATCCTGCAATCCTGACTGAGTGTAGGTGCAGCCCTGTGAGCCGAGGGCCTCACCGGTTCAAAACAGGTTAAGGGAGGATACTTGTTTATCTGTGGCCCAGCCACACCTTTTAAGATATGTTACAGTTTAAACTAAGTTATTTTATAAATATATGTATAGATAGATAGATAGATAGATAGATAGATAGATAGATAGATAGATAGATAGATAGATAGATAGATAGATTGATGTTAAAAAAAAAAACAACACATTTTTTACATGATTAATAATACCATAGTATTTTCCTACGAATGATGAAACTATCACAACCTGAGATCACTGCTTCTATCCAGTTACAGGTAGTCTACTCGGTCATCGGAAGTTATGGACAGTCATACAACATTAACCAATACAGACGGACAAATAGGTCATTTTGACTGTAAAGACAAAAGGTGTTTTAGTGTGTTTGAAGGCAGACTAACTGGTGGAGAAGCCGGTCCTCTTGTGACAGCGAGTGAACTCAATGTTGAAGTAAGTGACCAGAGCGTGGATGTAGTCGTTCCTCTTCACTTGCAGGCAGAACGGTGAGGTGAAGGTCAGGTCCTCTAACTTCACTGTGTAGATGTCCACCTCCTAAAGAAACACACCGACAAGCCAAAATCAGACAAAAGATGTTCAGTTTAAGAATTGCTGTTACTGAAAACTCAATTAGAGCCAACCCCTCTGAAGCAAATGACATATGCACCCTCAACCCAATGTCATTTAAGAAGCATTTAAAGACAGAAAAATACTCATCCTCTCACCTTGATGAGACAGGCACTGCTGACCAGCTGCTTAGGGTCCACAACATCAACCAGGGGTTCCTTGATTGCCACTTCTTTGATGCATGACATATCAAATCCATACACATTCTCCCACCCTGACAAAAAGGCACAAACACAGACCTGTTAAGCTTCACTATTCAGTGGTATCCAGTCATGGGAGGTAGTGCTCAGGTTTCCATTTCTAACAAGCGTCATTAAGGCATGCTTTCTAAGAACCTGCTCTCTTTCAAAGCAACAGCTGGACACTTCCCTAAACCCCAGTGTTACTGATGACCTTCTACCTATGGCAAACTGCCATTAATAGGCTTAAGCAGGATCAGGTGACAGACTACTCACAGTGGATTTTGTAGTCCTTATACTGCCTGTCCTCAATGGCAGTCACATAAAGGGTTGCCCTGTCCGGGAAGATGAGTCCATCTGGTTTCTGTCACAGGGTGAAAGGAGAAAAAAAGAGTCAGAGTCGCAGGTGTGTGACAGCAGACCATCCAGCAGCTAAAAACCTAGAGCCTTTAAATATAAAGAGCATTGCTTTCATTTTCATATCAGTCAAGGCCATTTTATTTATATAGTAACAAATCACAGCATAAGTTGTCTCAAGACTTTAAATATGGAGTAGGTCTAGACCACACTCTATAATTAATTTTATTTAGACCCAACAATTGAAAGCAATTCCCACATGAGCAAGTACTTGCTAACAGTGGTGAACAGATAATCAGGCAGAACAAATCCAGACTCAAGAGGTGGGCGGCCATCTGACGGGCCTGGTCCGGTTAAGAGGGAGAGAGTGGGAGGGAGAGAAAGAGAGAGATAAAGAGGGAAAGCGAGTGCTATCTTCCTGCTAATGCTAACAAATCTCTGCATCAAAAAAGACTGGTCGTTATTCACAAAGCATTTCCAAAATGCAAAATTGAAACTAGTTGCACCAAAACTTTTTACCCAGAATGAAAATAGAGCAATGCTCTTAATCATGGAAATGCAGTGTACAGCGTCGCTGTTATGGATGTATTAGTTGATACTGGATGAGGAGGATTCAATCAGGTCAAATTAGGCCACAAACATGCTATCCTTGTTTTTGCGATACTGCATTTGTGGTGTTGTTCCAGGCGGTTGAAAAACTTAGCTGTGCTGCTTTGAGGTGCAGACACAAGTTTCATGCTCTCTGAATATATCTGTTCTTGCTTAAAATCACTTGCCCTAAATAGGAAATACTTCCAAGCAACAGTCGATGATCTTTTTAAAGGACTAGCTCTTTGCCCTCTGCTTCAGATGTTTGTTTTTCTCGTTTTACCTATCTAGTCTCTGTTGTTACTCCTCTTCTCTCTTGTGCAGCTGCAGGGTTCACATGAGGCATGACCCCAAAACTGAAGCCAAAACATCTGGATCTACTGGCTGGCTGTTACTTAAAAAACTGTTTGATTCCATATGCAATGGAACAAGCATTTTAAACTATGATATCACAGTCAATCAAAATCCTATGTACAGTTAACATTCAATTAATTGTGAATTTCAAGCCATCCATCATGCTTCACTGAATTATTTCAGCTTTGCTTTACTTCCCATTTGTTGCATTTGTGTTTTAAAGAACATAAGACAAATAAATATACATACCAGCCATTTGTCCCTGGCATAAATGACTGTATTAAGCATGGATTCGTAGAAGAGGCAGTAGCCCATCCACTCTGATATGATGATGTCTACGCCCTCTACAGGCAGCTCCACCTCTTCCACCTTTCCCTTGATGATGGTCACAACTGGAGACACAAGAATACGTCAGGAGGTACATCGTAAATTTCAGCCCGATTCTCATGAAACCATAAAACACTCTAAAATGGTTAAGGTCCATATGTGTCACCTCATGGTTGGATTCTGCTGACTCACCATCATCGAGCTTGTTGGCCTTGACAATCTTCACAGCGTAGTCTGAGATGCTGCTGCACTCTATCTATTAAGACAAAGGCAAAAAACATTTGACTTCACACTTCTCAGGTTATGTTTCCACTACAACGAAACCAATATCATTGATCAAAGCCGACCAGCTACTAATGAAAATAACTTCAGCCAATCTAGAAAACCACTGATTGTGATATGGTGCAGCACATACCCCTATAACCTTCTTGGCTCCTGCTTTGGCAGCAAACATGCAAAGGATGCCTGTCCCACTGCCCACATCCAGCACCACCTTGTCCTTAAACAGATGCTTGTTGTGGAACATGGAATTGCGGTAGGTCAGAGTGCGAACCTCATCTTTCAGCATCTCCTACAGTGGCAGTAACAAAGGCCCAATAATGGCAAAACAGTTAAAATCTTGTGACACAGAGAGATGAAAACTTTATACAGTTTAATAATTTAAGTAACAAAGCATCACAGTTAGTGTAAAAAAAAAAAAAAAATTACCTCGTGGATTCCAAAGTGGGCGTATGAGTCAAAGTAGTAGTCCTTTGATGTCATATCCTCAGCTGCAGGCTTTGCTGAGCTCTCCCCCTGAGAAACCTCAACAAAGACATACATGATTACAAACTGGACTGGGCTTGGATTTTTTAATCAATATACACCCAGACAATGTGTGATGTTCAACAAATTATTTCACAGAAATTAGCAGGGTCTAATAAAAATCATCTCAGGAAAATGGTTAGCAAAGTACTTAGAAACGCATGAGGGAATACTCAGCTAGCAAAGGGCATACTCTTGGAGATCAAAGAGTCCCCTTACAATATTAAAAAATAAATCATCTTGTTGGCTTTGTTTATTCATTCTTCAACAAGTACCCTCAGATAAAGGGGGTATCTTTAACCTAAATAACTTATGCAACTGGCCACAGGCAATTTACGCATGGTAAAGCCAAGTAACGGGCAACTGTTAACCTGTGTGGCTTTAACCCGTTTTTCTAGCTTATCTTACTAATTAGTGGGCCATCGAGATATCGTAAGCTAACGAATTCAAAAAAATATATATTGTGGATGCTGATAAAACACCAAGACATCGTGGGGGGAAAAAAGCTTCGCCGAAATGTGGCATCACGTTTAAGCAAACTATCGACAGAACAGAATACAGCTAAGGGAAGAATGAGGCAGCATCCATGCCTCAAGTAGCTAGCTGCTTAGCTAACTAGCTCAGGAGCTAACACGTTAGTCCCCATGCGGTCCCACAGGCTAGTCAGTCACAGCCGGCCGGCTGTCGCACCAACTAAAACAACGTTTCTGTGGTCGCTCTAAGTTTCGGCATTTGCGATCATGAACTGCTGCCCAAAAACTAACGTTGCGGAATGGTTATATATGATATGCGACGCCAAATGAATGACGGGAAAACGCAGATTTATCACACAAGTAACTAACGTTAGTTAAGTTAAAATGGATGCATCATTATGTGATACTTAGGTGATGACTAAAACCCAGATTTTAACAAAATGAAAAAAATCTTTAACTTATGTCTTTGAAAAATATTATTGTCTATGTACATTTCACCAAGATATACGAGAGCAGGTTGCTGTATTTCATAGCGTATGGTCTTACCTCCATCCTCTCTGCTGGCGCCGCCATTTCGATCTCCTGCTTGACTGCGTGAGCTTCAAAGATCCGTGCCTGGTCCCGCCCACGAGAGTCAGTTTCACGCTCTGATTTGACCGGAACATAGACACCGCCCATATTTTAAAGTCGCGCTCCAAAATTGTTTGAATGTCGGAATATGTGGCTCGGAACTACAAAAAAACATACTTAAAAAATTACTGAGGTCAGAAACAGACAGTAAAGACCACACATCAATTATAAACGGCCAATGACAAAAAACCCAAATGGCATCTCATCGAAATACAGTGACATCATGTCTTTCCAACGCGTGATGCTGCACACGGGTGACCACGAAAACTCTGCTTGGTTTCTGCGTTGTAGACGTGTCCCAAAACCCGTTGGCGCACTGTCTACTAATCCTTTGTGTTGTTTACGTCAAGCAAACCAAAAATTTTACCCTTTGTAGCCAATTGATTAAATGATATAAAATGCATGAAGATAATTAAACAATCTTATAAAAATCAACAAAAAACTACTTTCTCCAAATGCTTTAAGCGAAAAAAGTAAACAAATAAATAAAACTAGGATTAAAAAAATCATAACAAACTAAACGAAACAAAAACTCAAACATATTCTACAAGAAAAATATTTCTTCAGGACCATCTCTCAGAAACAAAAGCAAATCAGTCAGTGATAAAAGTTATTAGTATGATTTGTTAGCCATGCCCCAGAACGTTCCTCACTTACACATCTTCATTTCAGCAAAGGTAGGCCTACAGTAATGTTTATCTTCTGCCCTCACTTACAGCTCTCATGAGTTTTGCAGGCTGTTGTTAAAAACATTTGGCTCATAAATAAGAAGTATACAGAAAAACACTCAGGCTACATATGTCAGAAAAATAAACCTCACACTGGAAATAAAAGTTAGTAGCAAAGCAATGCTGCACTTGAACACTTAAATCCCAGGCCTCCAAATCAGGCCTTACAGGATGCTCTACTGCACCAATGTGGGAACAGGTGAAAATATTGTATTGTATTGTTGTATTGTATTTTATTCTACAGTATTGTACAGTAAACTGCTTTGCACAGCTCTCTGGAACATTGCATTGCACTCACCACCAACATGGTTGCTAAAATATTTGCACCTTTACCAAAGTCAAATTTCTCATTAATTATACTCACTGTCTTGCGCTCACACAAGAGAAAAGAATGCAACTGCTGTAAATGTAAATATTTTTTCATGCCCAAAACTGATGCCTAAAGCCTCACTTTATACACTAAAGCTGTGCCTTATCTCAGGGAATGCCTCCTTTATAGCACAGGGTCTATCTCACAGAGGCAAGTACCCTCAGAGGACCCGATTATTCCCATCATGCTTCAACTGAACAAGTGACAGTTAAGCAGTGGGTTTTCAGATAAAGAGGACTGCACAGCGCAACACTCTCTGTTCAAAGGTCTCTGGCAGTGAATCTAAATGCCCTCCTTGATCTAGCCGTCTATGACGTCTTCCCACTTTGTTAGACACCATTATATTTTGGCAGGTTGTGTTTAATACAGTGATATTTTATTGTGACCAAATACTCAGTGTGTTTGGTAGTATATGCACTTTTGTAATATTTGGGCTAATATATTAGACTTTTGAACAAAAGTAAAACAAATATGCTGAATGGGCAAAGGTACGGTAAAAAAACAATTGGCTAAATATAGTTAATAGAGCCACAACATAAATGCAAAAGAAGTAGAAGAAACAGGGGTTGCCTTTCACATTAATTATCTATGAAAACATTGAATTTTCTATTATTTTTTAAATTTGCATTATGAATGAAATGGAGGCAGATAATCAAGTAGGCATTCTTATATAATTCACTTGTCAGTTCTGATGCAGAGACTCCAAAATAAAACAATATCGCGTTTTCTCCTTGCGTGTAAGTATTCTAAGGTCTAAGAGACAAGCAGCAGTTGCTGCGACAGCCAATCGCTGATAGCGGTCAGCGCTAGCGATGATGTATGTCAACCAACAGGAAAGGGCCAATAAAAGCCAAAGATGTGAAAAAATGTACCTTCTCCCTCTTCGCTACCCCAAACAACTAGAGCACTGCTTTCTCAATTGTTAATTTAAAAAAAATAAACGATTTAACGATTGAACGAGCAGTTTAGGGGAGCAGTTTGTCTGAGGTTATTGCAGAAACACTTCAAATTGGACCAATCGACGCTGGGCTTCACTCGGCCGAAGGAAAGGAGCGTGCGCGTGCGCGAGGATACGTCGCGCGGTCACGCTACTGGTTCTTCTGTCACGAGCTTTATCCAAGCCGCGGAGTGGAGGCTGGAGAATTAGAACGAACATCATTTATACAGGACATCTTATTTGACATCTTCAGTGCGTGAGAAAGAGAACAGGACTGTAATTTAATATCACTGGTTGTCAGTTAAGACTCTCCACTGAGTTATTCCGGTCAACCGGTGATGTATTCCAGCATTTGAATGATATTGCTAGGCAGCTAGCTAGCTAGCTGTTAAGCTAGCTCTACGGTCGTGACTCGAAGTAACTTAACCTTATATTCTCAAACATTGTTTTCATTAGAACATCAGACTTCATTCATCATAGTGATATCTTAATATTGGGTGGTTTTAACTGAAGTGAATTATTACTGATACATTGGTGTTATGCGCGTAGATCCTAATTCTAGCTAGATAAGGATTGAATGAAATAACGTTAGCTTGCCATAGCCAGCGGAAACGAGCCAGTTAACAGGGATAACGTTAACTTATCCTGCTGCTGGTTGATCCACCGCCATCCAGCTAATCTAGCAAATGCTTTCGGAGCTATCTAGCTACGAGCATACAGTAAGCTTGATAGGTAGCAGTCAGTCTTAAAGTTGTAGTGATAGAACGGACCTGCGAAGTAGCTAGCTACTACCAAACGTCAAGTTGGCCATCTTCCACTCCAGTCCAGTGTGAAAAGCTGACCGACGTCAGTTCATTTTAAGGCCGGAGTGAGGACAGAAACCAGCAAAAATGCCGGCTGTGTCGAAAGGAGATGGAATGCGCGGATTAGCTGTGTTCATTTCGGACATTAGGAATTGTAAGTATCATTTTCTTTCATTGTGACTTGCTATTTTGTGTAACGTTGACGTTAATTTGACGCCATTAGCATCAATTGACACTATCGTTACTCGAGTTGTTGCTGGTTGTTGGTTGTATGCCTTTTCGTGCTGTAGTTTTGAGACGTGGGGGCACCAAAGCCAAGAGCGGTAGTCGCCTATAAGAGTTGGGTGTCACGTTTGTATCTTTTACTTGTTGCTAACTACTTAGTAATATAACGATTAATACTCCGTTAACAAGACCGTTTTACGAGTATTTGCTGCAACAGAACCAAGGGTCCGATGTTTGGTTGCAGAAAACGAGGCCTTTTGTTTTTAACAGTTTTTTTATACTTTGGTCAAACTAATATTATAAACATCTGTACAAAATTAAAGATCCAGGTGTCTGAACCTGTCTAAGACACATAATATGCATTTTACTGTTGAAAATGAGCGTTTATGCTTTTATAAAAGATGACAGCATGGCAGTCCACACAGCTCGGTAACTTTGTCAGTAATGACACCGATCTCTCCGCGTAACATCAGAATACAGACTGAAGGACCTATGCCTAGTCCATTTAATTACATGACAAATTACATGACAAATCAAAGTGCTTTTATTTGTAGTTTTGCCCGCCCCTATAGAATACCATTTAGGGAAAGGATTAGATGCCACAATGTAAATGGTATGGCAAAATCTCTAGAAGTTGAAATTACATGTAGTCTCTGAGTATACAGTATATTGTCATATCAACTAAGCCTACAAAAAACATCGCGGAGATATTAAAAGAAAAAAAGTTTAAGCGATTTGTTAGCTTAGGAAATCCAAGTTTATTGTCAACCTGAAATTGGATCCAACATGGATCAGATTGTGGGAACCAAACATTAATCTGCTTATTTATCTACAAACAGTTTCTGCTGTACTTACCTTCCATAATACCTTGAACAATGACTACAGCTTTTATTCAATAGAGCATCCTTTAATTATTCAAGACAGCATTGGCTTAGCTAAAGCTGTTGACTCCAATAGCTGTGTTGTTAAATAGTTATGGAAATACAAAATTGTATCTTTTCATGCTTGATGCGAGCAGTCATAAACATGGTTTGTTTTTTCTTCCTTTTTTCATATAATGTGAGACAAGTAATATGTAGGATTAGGTGACTACTTGACATTTTACAATGATCCCTTAATATCAGGCCTGAGAAAGATGAGAGAGACTATTGTGATTTTATAACCTTATAGTTACTATTCAAAAACATAAATGAGTAGCTCTAAATTGTCCATCTCCTTGGACAAATATAGTATTAATAGTATTATAGTATCGTATTGAATACCATATCAATATTGATATTTAATTTGGAGTGGATACATTTTAGTCTCATGACATCATTAATGCAAAATCATGTATTCTGACTTATCATGGACAACTCAGATGCCTACTGTTCATTCCAGAAATGTCACCAGAAGCATCATTGTGAGTGTGTTCAGAGTACACATGCTGCATATCTAGGATTTGAAACTTAATAGTAAAGTAAGTATCTAAAAACAGTGACTAAAAAGTGAAATATATTGCAGTGGAATGCTCCAGCCAAAGTTCCATTGGGCCAAGTATCCATCTACATCAAAATTTTGGTGTTTGCATGAAAGTGCTCTCTGCATTTGCCTCGTATTGGATTTTGCAAGCTGGTTTGATCATAAATTGAAAACTCCTGAAACACTGAACTATATTCATTTAATCTGCTGTTTAGTTTTTTTGACATGCTACATATGTATTTTTAAGCATTTTATACGATACTGCATCTTTGTACCACTCTTAGCAGATGAGCCTAAAGAGATTTCTTTTCCCATCCTTAATCCCTATTTCCTGTCTTTGATAATGCACAATAGACTCATGCACAGGTTTAACTTGAATGCTTAGTATGTTTCTTCCTCAGCAACATGCTGTTGTTGCAGTTAGCCATTCTTTTCAAATGAAAACTTATGGGAAGTAGTTTTGTTGTTTGCTGTGGAGCAGAAAGTGACAAGCCTTCATCTGCTGTCTGTGTTGGTCTGAATTGCTGCAATTTAAATACAAAATAGTACCATAAAACTGTTGAGATCCTTTTATCCCTCGTTGTATTTTTAAAAGAGGGAACATAAAAATAAAGTGGCTACCATTTAAAAAAAAAAAAAAAAAAATCTGTGCATGTATTAGTGAAGCATAAACTTCACCTCCCTTTTTCATATATTGATTTTCCCTTACAGACAGGCAGGGGTTTGACAGTATTTTATCATTCGAAGCAACCATGTTTCTCATAGAATGATTGATCAGCCTCAGTTCATATGATCTGCAGTCAGCTATGTTTGTCTTCAAAATGGGCTAAAACTGAGGAGCCTGCAACATTGTTTTGTTTGTGAGGAGAGAGAAAATGTAATGTAATTGCAGATTAAGCTTAAGCGATCCAGATATTTTTTGGTGTCAGAACTTGAGGACACTTGCACTGGTACATCTTTATTTTTCATATTAACACTAGCTAGTTCAATTTGAAGCTGTAATGAATTTGGGAATTTTATGACACTGTTATAGAGCTCTAACAAAACAATTCAGTGAATACTCTTAAGTATTTATCAAAAAAGGGATTAACTTGAGCACTTGGTCTCTAGAGAAGGTGTCCTTTGAGATTGTTCAATTAAAAAAGTATGAAGACTACTAATAGCCAGCCAATATTTTAAATCCTGTTATTCAACTACTTTCTTTTCCATCAGGTAAGAGCAAGGAAGCTGAGATCAAACGGATCAATAAAGAGCTGGCCAACATTCGCTCCAAGTTTAAAGGGGACAAGGCTCTGGATGGCTACAGCAAGAAGAAGTATGTCTGCAAGCTGCTCTTCATCTTTCTGCTCGGTCATGACATTGACTTTGGACACATGGAGGCAGTCAACCTGTTGAGCTCCAACAAATACACAGAGAAACAAATTGTAAGTGTTCTATTGGATGTCATTTGTGTTTGAAGGAGTTTTTGGGGCTGTACTTAAAACAGATCTCTTATAGATTACTCTGAGTTGCCACTTTAAGACTTAGCTACTTCTGCATTTCAATTTGCAATGTGTTTTTGGTTATTGCTTTATATTTTGTTCCATTTTTAGAAATACTCCACATAATGTCTTATGTCTTTCTACAATACACCTTACCTACATTTTTTGTAAATTAAGTATTTACTCTTCTGCCCAGTACAGTTCAATGTACCTATAGAGCAGCTGTCTCTCTTTAAACTGCTGTATTAGGGTACAATGTCAAGTGTTATACCCGTAAGAGTCACTTTTTATGCTTTAGTTTATATTATGAAAACAAAGACAAACAAAAAAAATCAAGCGGCTCCTGGTCATAGTAGTGCAATATAAATTCCAAGATCACCATGCAATGTCTCTTGACAGGGCTGACTTTTTGGCTGTACCAGCATCTGATCTGTACAAGTTTAGTCAACTCTGCTAACATACAGAGAGCAATGAGCAGTTAACGAAAATTAATTGTACTGCTCTGTGGGACATTTCGCTCCATTTCTTTTATCCTCACAATTTTCATCATAATCAGTTTTGTATTGCTAGTGTGTGCAGTGATGTTGATAGCTTTCAATTCATTGAAATCCTGGGAACCCGCAGGTGGTTGTCAAAGTGGGTCAGAGGTTTTTTCTTTCTCCAATGGGTTAAGTGTTAAACAATTGAAACTTAAAATGGTTAATAATATGGTACATAACATCAAATGTTGGAAATGTATCTAAAAATTGAACAGATTAAATCCCAAGTTTGTAAATTTTATATACCAAAAATTGTCACATCTAGGGCTACCCCTTTAATTTTAATGAATCAGCTAAATAGTGGGAGACCCTTCAGTCCATAAATATTCTTCAAGTTGAAGATAATTTTTTTCAAGTCAGTGTTCATTTGAACAACAAAACCGATAAAAGCATATGCGATGCAGAGGCATAACATATAAAATTTTACATTTTTGTACTTTAAAGTACAAAAGTTCATAAACAGTAGAGTTTGCACACAGGAATAATAAATACAAGATTTAGAGAGCAAAGATGGATGATTTAATATTCAAAAGCTCTAATCTACCTGAATCTAACTGGCATCATTATTTTTTACTTTCTCTTTGAAACCTGAGGTGGATTAATTGCTTTACAGTTGTCACCTCTTGTTTTTGAGTTTTTCTTTATAGCAATACAAGGGTAACAGCATAGGGTCTAAACATAACTATATTGGGACACAGAATTCTTATCTTGCCTAAGGTACCAAAAATGCTAGAGCCGGCCCTGCTGAAAGTGCAGTGAGCAGTGTGGCAGGCGGCACGTTTCACAGGTGCACTGGGATTTTACAGCTGATCTATTAAAACGACGCACACTTTCACTGTCTCTGACTGTTAGAAATATGATGTTTTCATATCATGGATGATGAAGATAGGCATTAATATTTAAGTCTAACAGATTTAACATTTAGTAGCCCCAAAATGAAGAAATGGAACTAGTCACATCTTTGTATTGAACAGCCAAATTCAATTTGACTGTGTACAGCCCAATCATGAAATGAGAGTCTACAAAATGCAAAGTCACCATCAACATGAGTTTTGTTGGTCTCGTCTACAGCGCCAGTAGCATGTCCTGATGACTGAGACATGGAATTGATGAGGTCTAAAAAGTCCTGTAAAAAGTTTTTGTTAATAGTTTGACCTATTTTATTAGCTGAGGGCAGACAGGCAGCAAAGCTGGGAAATATGATCTAGTGGACCAAAATGGGGTAGGGGGAGGGATTTTTAGTTGTGAGGAATGTTCAGATAAACATGGTCCAGGGTACTGCTCACCCCACAGGTGTGTCGACATAATTTTTTTTGAAAGAGGAATACGTTGGTTCTTGACAGGCTTTGGTTTAGCTGGTTCTCAGAAGCCCTGGTCTTAAATTGTGCGATCAAATTGGAATTGTTGTTAGAACAGCATATCAAACACTTTACCTCTGCTCTGTTGAACAACACTAAATCTAAGGTTGGTCACTATCAGCATTGACAGAACTAGAGATCAGTGACCTCTGTTTCATCACCCAGAATATTTGCTAAAATCACTGACCCTCAAAGTATCACGCTTGGTATGAGCTAGTAGACAGTGTTATTTTGATACATACAATATTGAAATAACCTACCTAACCAACTTGGTTTAATTAATCGTGGTCGTGGTCGTGGTAAAATTAACAATTTACTAACCATGAGGTTAAAGTTCTGTTAAATACAAGCACCAAAATGCATGAATTTTGGCCTGAAAGCTTCAAGCTTTAAGCACTGAGATATAAGGGCATAATCATACTATTTTTAACTCCATCACATTAGATTTAAAAAGGAGAAAAACAATAAAATAAGCTGTAAGAAAATTTTAAGAGGGTTCCCTCATCCATGTATTTAACTATTTTGATAAATGCAGGACAGTGAGCCTCATGCAAGAACTCCTACTAACAGACTTTTTATATATTGCACATATAATATCGTAGAATTTGTGGCATTTCTTGTAATCAGGATTTTCTTGAATGGATAAACGCAATTTATTAGTGATACAGAGTTGCTTTAGAGGTCATATACAGATCTTCTGCCTTTCTCCACAAGGAAAAAGAGTTGTTTGACCTAAAAACGACAATGTCCTAATTCCTCGAAATTATTTTAATGATTTAATATGATAACAAAATTAATGCATCTCTTTAAATACCATTTGAAAGAGGCAACACAGTTAATATTCTAAACGTCAAAGCAAAGCAAATACCTTAGCTACTGTGACTGTTTCCTGAATGTGTATGGTGGACCGTTTTCTCAGGAACAGGAAATGTTGAGTTAGCAGAATAATGTTGAGTCAGGATATGTATTGCAAGTGGTATGAGGGTTGACTCCTTCAACACCAAAAACAGCAGAAGTACCTACTAGACAAGTTCCCTCAGTGTCTGTGATTTGGAATATGAAAATGTTATTAAGAGTAAAGGAGCTAATTTGTATTTAGACCTTTGGATAGCAACTGTAAACTTAATGTTGGTGGTGAGAGCTTTTGACAAGTTTGCCCGGTGTTTGTAAATTGACTGAGTAGGAATGTTAAGTCATTAAAGATCTGTACCTCTTTCATCTTAAGACATACGATACATGAGATGGTGGGCGGAGCTGGCACTGGCATATGCCAAGGTCCAGTTGAAGCTGCTATCTGTCATTTCACATTCCACAGAGCTCATTGATAAAGAACCACCGTCTGTGTCTGTTGGTGAAAGCAAAAATATATTGAGCCATAGTTCTATTGAAAAATACTGTAATACAGAATGTTAATTTCAATGGAAATTTATTGTTATTGCTTTTTTTACTTGTGGAATAATTGTGACTGTGTGGAATATTCCCACCAGATTGCAAATTTTGCACTGTTTGACTGATCTTTATGTGGGGGTTATAATTTGTAAAGATATGCAGCAATGTGTCAGCAGAGGCCCGAAAGAAAACTGCTTGAATGTAAACAATACGGTAGTAAAACTTTTTTGGGATTATTTGTTTACAAAAAAAAACTCTACAGTGCACCTCTACAGTAGGTCAGCCTAGTTAAAAATTAATTGAGTTGTAGCTCTCTAATGGTGACCATGAGCATGGTTTAAGTCTGGCTGAGAACTTAATTGCATCTCTGCCCTCTTTATTTCCTGTTATCTGTCTACTGTATAAAGATAGATGACAAAAAAGCCAAATAGATGTTCAATACAAAGTTTTTGATCTGTTTTTAATCTTTAACTTTATGTTCACTGTGGAAGCTGTAGTTTCTTGTGTTATATTAAAGTTGATTGGTAAGCTTTGGTCTAATTTAGAAGGAGACGGTTTGTCAAGCTATCATTGTATGTTGTATGTATGTTATGCATGTTGTAGTTCAACTCCTCAAATGATTATGCATGAAATATCATTTTGGTAACTTTTCTGATATTTCTGTCCTTGTACTATAAAATTGCAAGTGTGCACTGTCTAGGAAAAAGGACATCAGTCACTTTTGTGCGGTCATTCTCTACCCTAATCTCAAAGATTAATCACCTAATGATGTCCACAAGGACATGATGAAACTATTTTTTTTCTGGTCTTGTGCTCTGAGAAGCTCAAGCCTCATTAAATGCACCAGCACCACATTACATCACTTTTGGTAAACTTAACATTGAACAAAAAAAAAACAGCTGGTCTGTTTTAATGAAAGTAGCTGTATGACTGTTGTATTTGATTGCATTAGCTTTAACTCGGTGGACATAGCACTGTATACTGAATTTCTTATTCTGTGGTGTTTCAATGCTTATAATGCCTTTAATTTAATTGGTGTCTTCTGTTCAACTCTGTCACTTCAGGGCTACCTGTTTATCTCAGTGCTGGTGAACAGCAACAGTGAGTTGATCCGTCTGATCAACAACGCCATCAAGAATGACTTGTCCAGCCGCAACCCCACCTTCATGTGCCTGGCACTTCACTGTATCGCGAATGTTGGAAGCCGCGAGATGGCTGAGGCCTTTGCCAGCGAGATCCCTCGGATCCTGGTTGCTGGGTTAGTGGGACTTCTGCTTTTGAGAGTTGAGGAACTGTTTTGGTTTATTGTGTTTCGCTCTGAGTGATAAAAGCCAAATTTTGTGTCTTATCGTGTTATTTTACATCACGATGACTTCCTTTAACTGCTGATAATGTGTCTGTGATACACCACAGTGATACCATGGACAGTGTGAAACAGTCGGCTGCTCTGTGTCTGCTGAGGCTCTATAAGACCTCTCCTGACTTGGTGCTGATGGGTGAGTGGACGTCACGCGTGGTGCACCTGCTCAACGACCAACACATGGTAAGAGCACGATTCAGACCCCAGATATGTAGTTAGAAATACACTCTTGTTGTGCCTGATTGTGAGTGCATATTAACTGGATATTTTTAAAGAGATTAAATGCTTTACTATTTAAAGATTGACTTAGGTTAGCTAAGGTATTTTCAAGCTATTAAAACTATATGATAATAACGTTTCAGTGAGAAGAATATGATCCAACATGATTTTAAATAGATTAATCCAATTGCACAACTGGGCTGTTATATATGAGTGAGATTATTAATTGCCTTGTCTTGCGTGTGTGTGTCCTTGGATTTTAGGGTGTGGTGACAGCAGCCATCTCTCTCATCACCTGTCTGAGCCAGAAGAATCCAGATGAATTCAAAACCTGTGTTTCCCTGGCTGTTTCCCGACTCAGCAGGGTGAGCGCGCGTGTGTGTGAGAGTGTCTGTGTCTGTTTGTGTGTCTATGTGTGTTTGTCACGAACAGTCAGTTGTATTCTCTTATCTAAAACCTGCGTGTACTTGATTTTAAGCAGAATGGATCAGAACTTTGGAAAAACCAGTGATGTCAATTATGAAAGCTTCCCACTGAGCTTATTACCAAGTCAGTCAAATCTGTCCACTTCAATGTGGTGCATAAAAAATCTTTCCCTGTACCAAGCAAGCTACACTTTGTTGAGACCGTTAAGAGGTATCTTGTTTAAGTTCATTTTTCAATAATCAATATTGAATCCCAAAAAATATTGTGTATGTGTCTCCAGATTGTGTCGTCTGCCTCCACCGACCTTCAGGATTACACCTACTACTTTGTCCCGGCACCATGGCTCTCTTGCAAGCTGCTGCGTCTGCTGCAGTGCTACCCTCCTCCAGAAGATGGTGCTGTTAAAGGCCGTCTGGTAGAATGTTTGGAAACCATCCTCAATAAGGCCCAGGAGCCACCCAAGTCCAAGAAGGTGCAGCACTCCAATGCCAAGAATGCTATCTTGTTTGAGGCTATCTCACTTATCATCCACTATGACAGGTGAGTGCACTCAGCAACAACACAACTTTTTCCAGTAATTAAGCAGTGTGACATCTTTAGTGTAGCGTGGCTGCCAGGACTTGAAATTTCTACAGGTATAACAATATTTAAAGCAGACCATCAAACTTATGACAGGCTATGTGTGTGCCTTATCATTACAAGAAATGATAGTCTTGAATAAAAGATGTAAAAAAGAGAATGTTTTATATAATTTAGGATTGAACTGTTAAATGATTTTAGAGGCATAATCGTGGTTTCTACTTGAATTCATGGTCACACTTTATTATCGCATGTAAGTGTTAATTCTCCAAAAACAAGAGAAGAGAATTTTTTTTTTCAACCCCCCCAGAAGAACAGAAACAAACTTTAGTGATTTACCCTCATTTTTTTAGACAAACATGATGGATATCGTGTTCCTTATGAATGAATTTCAGATCTTTTCTTTCCCTTTTAATGTTATTTTTATTTTGTTGTTGTAGTTGATGAATTTATATAGAATCAAATTTCAGCTAGTTAAGCTTAGTCCTAACTGTGATCATGATGTGCTTTTTTTTTTTTTTTTTTTTTTTTCTAAATTTTTATTACCAGACAGAGACCATTAGGGAGTTTTAATAGGGCGATCTTAAAAGTAAAGACCCTTTTCTTTTCTGCAGTGAGCCAAACCTGCTAGTGCGAGCCTGTAACCAGCTGGGCCAGTTCCTGCAGCACAGAGAGACTAATCTGCGCTACCTGGCTCTGGAGAGTATGTGCACTCTGGCCAGCTCAGAGTTTTCCCATGAAGCCGTCAAGACACACATTGAGACTGTCATCAACGCCCTCAAGGTGCCGCTACACTCTTTCTACTAAAGACAGTCTCTCAGCAGAGATCAGGCCATAGCAATGTTTGATTAAATCGTTAAATAATTAAATATGTCAGACTTGTGCCAGTTGGCACAGTCCTACTAACCTCTGTAAGCCCCTGTACATTTTTCATTCACTGCCACAAAACTTATGCCTAGCCACTGGCTGCCTGAGCAGTGTGTGGGTATTGCATTGCCTTTCATTTCTGCTCTTAAGTCAACAGAGCAGCTACAGCTGCAACGACGCATCCAGCCTAGGCAAAAATAGATAGTGGAAATAGTCTGTTGATAATCATATTCACATCATACCTGAAATATCACACCTTTCAGTACACTTCTTATCTCCATATGTAAAACGTGAGGGGCATTATTTTTCAGGTGTGCTCCCTCTCCCTGTGCAAAAATCCTACTGCCATCATGTTATTGAAAATTATCAAAGGGAAATTCAATGTAGAGAGTAAAGCCCATCTGTGTGCGTGTGTAATCGTAGCGGTTCAGAGAGGTTCATGTACATGTACATGCACTGCTCACAAAGCCAGTGCTTTACAGCTGCTAGCTTAAAAAAAAACAAGAATGCAGGATCTGTTGTATACTGGTCAGTAGCACATGACAGTCCACACATACTCTCATCCGTGAATCTATTTCAACCTCTGTTACTTCTTCCTTTATCCATTTTTTCAATGTTTGCCTTTGTGTCTCTGCAGACTGAGAGGGATGTCAGTGTTCGACAGAGGGCAGCCGATCTGCTGTATGCCATGTGTGATCGCAGCAATGCCAAGCAGATAGTAGCTGAGATGCTCAGTTACCTTGAGACAGCAGACTACTCCATCAGAGAGGAGATGGTGGGTGCTATCTTCTTTTTTTTTCTCTTATTTTCACTATTTGTCACTATATTCTTTTCCATAGTTCAAGTGAGAATTATATACTATTATAAACAAACGATCCAGCAGGCCTCAGAAAATCTGACACTCCTCACATTTAGCAATGTCCCAAGTTAACTTAATCTGAATTATTCAGAACAGTTTTCCAAAATTACGTACTATTTTTTCATTTAGGTGCTAAAAGTGGCCATACTTGCAGAGAAGTATGCTGTTGATTACTCTTGGTACGTGGACACCATTCTCAACCTCATCCGCATTGCTGGTGACTACGTCAGTGAAGAAGTGTGGTATCGTGTCATTCAGATTGTCATCAACCGTGACGATGTGCAGGGCTACGCTGCCAAGACGGTCTTTGAGGTATCACTACATGAATTCTTACAATGAAGCTTTTTTAGTGACAGCAGAGGGTTGAGCTGCTGTTCCTTCATTGAGAATTTGTCAATACTGAAAGGATAGTATTCAAATCACAGTAGTGTGTTATCACTTACTACAATATCTGTACTGTATGGCTGTAGAGTATTTAAAACTTTACTAAATGATTATGATTGCAACTGTTATAACTCTTAGCGTTAATAGTGTGTTAGAAATGTGTTTGCCTAGGCATTCATTCCAAATATGTGTGGTTCTACTGGTATGTCTGAACCAGTTGAACAGATCAGTGATCAGGTTTCAGGTTTTGAACCCTCTAATGCAGTTAAAGGGATCTCAGATTTCAGCAATGAAAGTAGCAATAACAAACAGAAATGACCAAAAACTAAATAAATATAAATTAGATTTAAAAAAAAAAACTTTTCTGTTTCTTTTAACTTATTAATTCTGGAGAAATTTATTAACAGAGCACTTCAGAAGGTGGGATTGCTGCTCAATATGGTGCTTGTTATATCAAAACAGACATAGCATTTCTTAAGAAATTAGGGGAGATTAAATATGTGTTTTGTACTGCTGTGATTAGAAAGCAGGAAGTGAAATCATTTTTCTCTTCTAGGCCTTGCAGGCACCTGCCTGCCACGAGAACATGGTGAAGGTAGGAGGCTACATTCTGGGAGAGTTTGGTAACCTTATTGCTGGTGATCCACGCTCCAGGTATGCATTAGGTTCTAAGGCACTAAGTTGACAGTTCATACATGATAAATAGTAACTTTGCTGTCCTGTCATTTAGCCCCCTGGTCCAGTTCAACCTTCTCCACTCCAAGTTCCATCTGTGTTCCGTGCCCACTCGTGCCCTGCTGCTGTCAGCCTACATCAAGTTTATCAACCTGTTTCCAGAGACCAAGGCCACAATCCAAGAGGTTCTGCGCTGTGACAGCCAGATCCGCAACTCAGACGTGGAGCTGCAGCAGCGTGCCGTCGAGTATCTGAAGCTTTCTTCCATCGCTAGCACAGATGTCCTGGTAAGTTTGGTTAAGCCAATTAGATGGTGCAAACTCAGCCAAATTCTAGTAAATAATAAGAAAGTAACATTTGACAGGACCACTGGTTTATAGTCAGTACTTTATTCAGTGCTAAGTTCATGCATTGTCTGCACAAGGTGTGGTCAAAATTTCCAAAACTGTTCCTGTTGGGTAAAAGCTGAGTGCCACACAGTTATGTGCAAATAGGAGGCACAAGCAGCAACTGCCAGGGTATATCTCTTAATTTTTATCAACACTTCAGTCAAATGCAATTTTGTGACCACTTTTAATTGTGCATTTGGGTTTTTTCTAAACCTTGAGCTGAAGCAGCGCCTCATCAGAGTCTGCAAGGTGCTGTGTCACCGATTATCACAGATCACAAGAGAGACCAAAAAGTAGTCTCTGTAGACAGGGGAAGAGCCTGCAGTCTCCAAAAAAGGTCAGGTCATGAGTTCAACTAGGAGCATGCTAGCGGTTTTCTCTGACTTCATTAGGGTTCTGCACTTTAAATTCGTGCCCAAGGGTCAGATTGTGAATACTGTGTACCACTGTGACATTCTGAAGTGTCTATGGGAGAACATTTTGCACAAACCACCTAAACTATGGTGTGTTTAGAACTGAGTTCTTCAACATGGCACTGTTCCTGTTCCAGGAAACATCTGAGTTTCTCACTTGCAACATGGTAGTTGTCACACCTCTCCCTACTCACCGGATTTGGCTCCTAGAGTCTTTTTTCTGTTCCCCAAAATGGAGTTAGTCTCTGGGAAGTAATAGTACACCCAAGTTTCAGGTCCATAGTGAAATCGCAAATGCACATGTACCAGTGGTCACATAAACACACGTAACTTAGGTGCTGTTAATGTGCTCTGTTTGTGTGCAACAGGAGCAGTCTCGAAATTGTTTTATCACCTTGTTAGCATGATCACTTGTTCATAAACTGTGATGCGTGGAATTTTTTCAGATGCTGGCAGCACTTTCTGTCCAAACCCATGTCATGATTGTCATCTCTTCACTTAGGCCACTGTCCTGGAAGAGATGCCACCATTCCCAGAGAGGGAATCGTCAATCTTGGCTAAGCTGAAGAAGAAGAAGGGGCCAGGTGCTGTGTCTGTGACAGAACTCGAAGACAACAAAAGAGAGGGCGGGGAGTTAAATGGAGGCAGCGACCGGGGGCCAGACACAGCAGCCATGGCTGCCTCAAACGCTGTAAGCAGACTAATCACAAAAAAAAAAGAATTGCTGGGTTGCTTTCAGCTTTTTTTATGCATATTAGCAGCCGTGTCAGATGGTCTACATTTTTGTGGCCCTACTGCAAGTTTTCCTCTATTTTCCAGTCCACCCCATCACCATCAGCAGACCTCCTTGGGATTCGTTCTGCTGCTCCCATTGGTGCGGCTCCTGCAAGCGCTGGCAGTCTTCTGGTCGATGTGTTCTCTGAGGCAGGGCCTGCCGCACCCTCTGCTGCTGTGAATGACGACGGCTTCTTAAGGTGAAAGATCTCTTGATGAGAAAATGTAGAATCAACCCTAAGCCAAAGTCCAGTATGAGTGGTTGGGCACAAAGCTTGCTGAGAATGTTGAGAAAGCTGCCAGAAAGAGGCGTGTGTGCTTGAGACAGTCGCGCAGCAGAAATGAAATGAGATTTTTGCTAAATCAAACTTGCAGGTCTTGCCTCAGGCTGATGATTCTATGAAATGAGATGAGTAAAGAGGAATGTAAGGAAGAAAAAAGAAGTTAAAAAAGTAAACCATGCATTTATGTCTTTAAGTGCAACCATAAAAAAGTTCACTGACTGTTTTGATCAGTTGAACTCAATTTCTGCAAAAATGTCTCCATTAACTGTTTTTTTAAATCCAAGACGTGATCCAAGCTCTTAAGTAATACTTGTCTGCCAGGGCATTAAGGTTAAACATACGTTATGGTTCAGTTCATTCTGTAGTTCGGTGAATTTACAGTTCGATGTGAGTTAAGTACAGCCAGGAATAAAAAACCCAAATGAATAAGGTTATGTTTACACTTTTGCTGTCGCTGTTTTAGCTCTCTGGGTACCATGGGACTGCATTGGGATGGGATACTACGATACAAATCTTGCAAGAACAGAGGTGTCAGCTGAATAAAAATGTTTACTTAAAGTTTTTTTTCCTCAAGCCAGGCAATGTTTTTCAATGTGGAAGTTTAGCAGAGAGCATTTCGCTGCTGTCAAAAAACTGGCATGTTTTATCCTGATCATCTCTGCATTAAGTGTCTGTGGGTTCATCTCAGAGGACAAAACACACAGATCTGGGACCGCAGTCTGCCAGCAATATTCTTGTAGGCCACTTGATTAGGTTTGTTTATTGTTATGCCATTGATTAGTGGGGTTTTTGGCTAGACTGCTAAGCGGCCAACCCTACAGATGTAGTTGTTCATAAGTATCTAGTAAAACCATTAGTCAGACAACTGTATGTTGGCATTTCCCCATTACTGTTGCACAAAGAGGTGCCAACTGTTTGCCTTTACATCTTTTGGAGGAACAACACAATTATTACACATATTTACCCACAGGTCAAACTCAAGCTTGTCACAGCCGTGTGTTGTTAGGCTATATTTGTGCACATGGTGCAGAAATGCCTCCTTGCGTACATGGTTTTCTGCATGCGGATACTGCTCTGTATGCTGTAACACATTCACAAGTATGGTTTTCATGTGTGGGTTTTGGGACTAATTCAACAACATGATGTCCACCATTCCTTTCAAACAAAGTTGTTTTCTTGAGAGAGAAAAAAGCAATATGTGGTGGGCAATGTTAATGTTATTGCAGATTGCCACAAATAAATGAATATTGAGTGAAATGCTAATGAATTTAACAAAAAGTCAAATGGTCAGTCATTGTTTAAATACAAAATTCAAATCCATCAAAACAGGCTCTGATATTGGACTGGTCAGTACTGGTCCCCTCAATGTACTGGTGTTTTTTGTTTATTGTAAGTATTTTTGTTTATTGTAAATAGCTGTGGTGTATGTGGTGTGTGTGCTTTGTTAGACTACTACTATGCATTTAGTTGTACTGTGTCTGTGCTGGCTGTTGCTCAGTTGGCTCTGTCTTTCTTTGCTCTATCTTTGTCTAATATGGACCTGTCAACCTGGAGAAATACATTTTCAAATACTGTATGCTTTTTTAAAAAAAGGATACTTTATTGTAGCCTCTTTGCAGTAGCATTCATATTTGAAGGATTGTACACCACCTTTACCTAATTTGTTATGCTAATTTTGTGATTGTCTTTGCACCAAATCACGAAGTTCCCCATAAGTCTTCTTTTATCCTCAGAAAAGGCTCCAAGTTTCTCATTGGCTGCTGCTTGAAGCTTGAGAGATTTGGTAGGAGGGGCTTTGCATACAAGACAGCGATACAAGATAAGCAAAAAGAGAGGTGGAAGGTTTTGTGTTGCGTGTGTTCAGAAAGCCCCCACTCGAACCTTAATACCCTTTTATGAAATTCCTTCAAAGTGCTCACAAAGTATATAACATGACCTTACCTGGTTTGGGGAGGCATGCAACCATAAGGCAGTAAATCTAGTTCTTTGATTTTTTTCAGTTTGCTTTACCCAGAAACTAGAGGTAGATGGAGACCACGTTAGACTGGGCAATCAACCTTAGCTTGCGTCTTTCACAACCTGCACAAAGTAATTTGAAAGAGGTGCGAGGGATCAATTTTTCAGAACAAGAATATAAACAGTAGCTTTCAGAGTGGTGTGTATGATACTGGCGGTTTCCACATTGCATCATTTCTCTTTGCCTCTTTTGTATTGCCACGTCAGCAGTTGTGTGAGGAAGAGCTATCAGTTTATATCCTATTGATCACATTAACAAAAAACATTTGGGATTTGTCATACTAGAAGGGAGAACACAAAAAATTCTGGTGCTTGTTGTTTTGTCAAGATGTTGAGAGGCATCACAAGGAGTCGATTGTTGTCCACTATTATACACTGGAATCAATTAGGTAAAATGAACAAAAGTTTGTTGCACCCAAAGCCCATTTTTGTTCCAACACCCTATATTTCATTGCTGTATGTATAATTGTTGTTATCATGTAAAGTCAGCCTGATATATCAGTGCTGGCAGCAGAGGGAATGATATAAGATGCCATTTTGTCATGTGGTATCTGTAACTGTTGTAGTTAATCATCAGTGGGAGAAAAAAAATTGGTATTTTTTGTTAGCACAGCATGGTGGGTCCCAGGGTGGTCCCTGTGTGGGGACTCTTCTTCATGGTTGGCAGGTCTGCTACACTTGTCTGTTCTTTTTATCTTGCTGTGTATGTGACTGTCTTTCGTCTTTTTCTCTCCTTCCCTTCTCTCCATTTCCCTGTGGGTATGGGTGTATGTGTGTATGTGTGTTTCGATTTGAATGTGTCTGTCCCCTGTCCTCTACCGTGATTGAACATTGACAGAGATCTGGAACAGCCCACCGAGACCTCTGACTCCCTATTGGTGGAGGGTTCTGGTGACTCGGAGTAAGGGCCCAGTAGTAAACTACAGAATTAGCTAGAAAAATAGAAATATGACAGCTACATATTCTTAATTCTTTTAGGAAAGACTTTTATCTTTAATTAAACATGTCATTAGTGTTGTAAACTACATTGAGTGGGTAGCTTTATGCATTTAATCCATGTAGTTCTACAAATAAGCACTTGACTTGCTCTACATATACACTGATGCCTTTCAACATTTTTTAGAACTGAAACTCTCACACAATCGACTGTTGCTTTCATTATCATGAGATGATATACAATAGAGCAGAAAAGGCGAAAAACTAATTAGCTTTGAAGAGCCTTTTGACTTTTAGTTTATTATTTTGGTTGTTAAGTTTGCGACTCTCAAGTAAGTTTTCTTGTAAGTTTTACAAGGAATATGCCTTGGTTTTGTACTATATAGCAATAAGCATCAAGTGTAAAATATTAAGAAAGTTATAAAGTAAGTACTGAAAGTTAAGCATAAATAGAAAGCTGAAAATAACTGTTCATTAATAAAATTACAGAAAAATAAATATGTCCTATATGTTTATTTAACTGAAAGCACTTTAAATTTTTCTGCAGAAATGTTCAAATGTTAAACAGGTAATGTACAAAAGTTAACCTTCGCTCGTCAACCTAATTTTCTTTAGCAGCAGGAAGCTGTTTTCAGTTAAAAATTCTTTCACTTACTGGAGCAACTTACTGTATGTTGAACAGTGAGCCATCTTCTTGTTTTCACTGTAAATGAAACACTTAGCAAAAAACGGAATTAAAAGAGGAAAATACCCTGGCTAAACCATATCCCAAAAAGATAAAACTGTAGGTGCCAATGGAATAGCCATAGTTTTCCTCACACTTTGCTTGTACAGTAAATGCTTAATGTTTTTCAGTATTTATTTTTAGTCTTTTTCTATTGTATTGTGTTGTATTCTGCTTTTATCAATGCTCTTTTTACTTTTTACTTTAGTAATGTTAAAATATTTTTGCAATATTTAAATTTCAGCAGATATATCTGCATTTCTAATACACTAAATGAAAAAGCTTTAATACCATGGATGGAAACCCTACTACTAACATGTAAAATACTTAACCATAGGATGTTACACATACTATACTGTCCATGTTTTACAAATTTAATACCAAGTTTTCAAACTTAGCACTAAAATGTCCATTTTTCTACTTCAGCTGTTGCAAAATACTATGGACCCACATATATACACAATTTTGCACCTAAAATGTTCATGGCATCAAGCTTTATGTGTAGACTACGTATGTGCTTCTTAACTTCTGAAGAGTGTCTAAAGTAGAGTGCAGTCTGTATGCATTTGGGAAGTGCATAATTTATGCCGTGTTTTGGCTCTGTACTCTGGCAGCATTCTAGCAGGATTTCAAATGATCCACTTTCTGAGGTGAAAGTGCTGTACTCTCGAATCATGTGAACCGTATAAATTGTTTCCCATTTCAAATGTTGTCCCAGTGTTTAAACAGCGCACTAGTACCACGATATGTTTACTTGTTTGGATATAAACGCTCTTAAAGCAAGGCCGAAAGTCTGCACTTTATCCTCTTAAATACTGTTTTCTGTGCATGAATATAGAACCAAACGTTGACAATTAGCCAAATACATACTGGCTGCACTGGATGCCTACTTGTTACACAATGTAACTACCCAGCAGATACCTTTTAATGGTGTAATAATGTCATTTTTGTACAAACTGCTTTTACTAACCTCTGCATTTTATCTTTTTATCTTTCTTTCTTCTTCTCTCATGTTTCTCTTAACAAATCTTTATCACTCTGTTGCGGTACCCTGTGGTGAATGGATGGCTTTTCATCTTCCATTTCTGCTCTATCCATTCATTCATTTGTCTGGTTGCCTGTCTGTATCCATCCCTCCTCTGTCCTGTGGTCTCTTAGCTCTGCTCCTCCCTCTGAGGATCCTGCTCCTCCTCTGTCTGAGGCAGACGAACTTCTCAACAAGTAAGGTCTTTCTCTGTGTTTATGCTTTGTCATGTGTCCACAAAGATAAGCACTTACACTAAACTGGGAATAAGCTCCATTCGCGGGCATGAGTTTTGGTCGAATGCAGCCATCTGTTCAATATAGTGTTGAATAACTCGTGTCATTATCCATTACTGATTGCTGGTGGGTTCCTGTTTGAAAGAAAGCACTAACTTTAGAGCTGCAGCATAACGCTTTTCTACACTACTTTGCACTGTCTGTTAGCCATCTTCTTTTCCAGGTTGAACTTGTTACTCTTAAATAAAAATCAATTAAAAACCACTGTATATTTAATACAAAAATAATTAATTATAATGGATCATATCTAAAGAATATGATGACTTCGTTCGTACATTCAAATTTGTTAGGAGGTTTGTCTGTTGTGTCCACACCTCTGTGTTTTACACCTCTTTAAGATTCTCCATAAAACTAAAAACTAAGGCATAACATCACAGATGCTATTATCTCTAATCTATGGGGCCTTAGGACAGTAACAAAGCATGTCTTTAGTTCCACCGTGATCTGTGTTAGCTCTATTTTAAGTATGAGTTTTATTTTTGAATTATTTCACAAATGTAAAATCTTAAAAGTGGTTTACCAGTAATAAACAGGATTAATTTTCATTTACCTTGCCTCACCAATAGTCCAAAACTAAATTTTACTCTATTTACATTGAAATAAAAAGAGAAAAGAACACACACTCGTGTTAAAGGGGAAGTTCAGTTTTTTCAAGTGGAATGGTATCTATGGTCAGTGAAGAACCTTCAGTATCAGATGTCAGTCAACAAGCCTCTAGTATGGAAAAGCAGCAGGAGTACTGGGGTAGAAATCTGAGCAATGACCTGCTGTGAATAGAAACAACTTCAAAAAACATTTTGGCCACCTAAAAGAAGGGTGGCCTAAAAAAATCAATATCAGTCTCAATTTACACTCCATTTAGAATATTTTAGCGCTTTACTTTGCTGTAAAGCAGCCTTTTCTGATCGAAAAGTGAAGCTGTAACATGCATCTGGCTCTTTTCATAGCCACCAATCTTCTTTGACAAAAACAGCAATTTTACCGAGAAGAAAAGAGGAGTTGCTTTTCTACTGCAGCCTAGATTGGTTAGTTTGTTTGTGTAATCGTGTAATAGTGTTTAAAGGGTTAGTTTGTATTCACTAAAATCACACAATAAGAAAAGAAAACTTAAGTGTTTGAGGCACCTGTAGACCAGCAGTTCCTGTGTTCTGCAAATTAAAATTACTGTTTTAGTCAGAATTACTGTTTTAGTCAAAGGAGTCTGGTGGCTTTAAGGCCTCGTTTCACTTGGGAAACTCAAAACTTAAAAAAAAGTCACTTTTCCCAATCAACTGAAATTTTTTTACTAGACTAAGTAGGCTAGTCCATTCAGAACTCATATGGGGTCTGTCTGGGTCTAGACGTGAAAATAAAATGTATGAGATGAGTGACAAATCACTGATACAAATTCTAACGATCATTGATAAAACATTGTCAGCCAATTGGTGGCTGACAGATCAGAGCATCTATAGCATAACATAACTGTGTTACATTGGTTGTGTAATTAGTACTCACTGTTGTGTTTAGGGTTAACAGCTAGCTATTGTTGCCAGCAGTGCTACTTTTCCTTCTAGATTAACTTGTCAACAGTAACTTGGATAGTGAAGAAAGTTTGTTCAACCATAGACAGATGGCAGTTTGACTGGGACTGCTTGTCTGTGCATGGTTATTGTTAATAGTGAAAAAAGTAAGAGCTGCAAACAATAAGTCACTTTATAGATGTTGTAAGCGATCTGATGTGATTTCCAGCAGTCACAGTGGAAATACCAAAGACCTGCTCAAAAAAAGAACACTCGCTCTGCCTAAACTGGCAAACTACCCATATCAGTTGTTTAATTGTATAGTTGAGTTTTTTTTTTTTTTTTTTTACACATAATAAAGCAATAATTGAAGGATTTGACATTTCAGTGTTGACTAACCCTTTAAATCCCTTTATGCTACAGGTTTGTGTGCAAGAACAACGGGGTTCTGTTTGAGAATCAGCTGCTGCAGATTGGCATCAAGTCAGAATATCGTCAGAATCTGGGTGAGTTGTCTTCTCAGAAGAACGGGCGTGACTTGTAGTGTTTTATCAACACAAGGGTGTGGTTTGACATGAGTTCTCACTGAGTCTGCATGGTTAACAGAGTTTATTTTATCAGTTGTTGTTTTTTCTTATCTTTTTCTTCATGTCCCTTGCACTTCAAATGAATATCCTTAATGTCATGGCTGTATAACATTGTCCAGCTTGCACAACCAAATGGAGTGCATGTTGGTGTGATTTGTTTCTATTTTTGCCAGATGGATGAGACCTGGTGTGTGGACTGTGCCTGCCATATTTTGTACTAAACCACGAGCCATATTAGAAAACAGGATGACATTCTAACAATTATGTGTGTCTCTCATAGGGAGAATGTACTTATTCTACGGTAACAAGACGTCAGTGCAGTTTGCCAGCTTCACTACCACAGTCAGCTGTCTTGGGGAGCTGCAGTCTCATATCCTTTTTGTGTTATGATACGTGGAATGTTTCAGTATGTTTAGAAACGTCCCAAGCTTCTAATGGGATAACTGGGACACAGCAGGGTATTTGGCCATATCAGGGTAATCTCACTGGATTCAAACGGAGCCTGGCTTGACCCGGTTGATATTAGTTCATTGAAGTGTGGGCATATATTTAAGCCAATGAACAACAAGAAAACACAACATTTTGTTTGTGTGTGTGTGTTTTTTTTTAAATTAATAGAGTGAAAAGCTCTTAAGTGTACCTTATTCTATTCACACATGGCGATTGCAAGATTTAAAATTAATTTAGAATTAAAAACTGTGGATCTTTCTTACATGCCACTTGTGCGTGAACAGTGTCTGTAAGGCAAGCTCTATTCTAGTGTTTGTATGAAGAGACATTATGACAATAAGCTCTGAGGAAAATAAGCCTTATCAGTGAATGTCATGCTTAATTGTAAATTCAGCAATTTGGCTTGGATTGATTTAATCAGATGTTTATTAATGTGACTTCCTTAAGTAAACTTGTTTTAGCAGAAGTTGTGTGTTCCAAGGTTCGTTGATTTACCTCAGCTCCTTAATTTCATTTTGTATAAATCCATCCATGTATATATATATATATATATATATGCAACTATTGTTTTGTCTTGAAAAACTATACCATCAGGGCCTGGTAGTATTGTCTGTGGCATGTTCTTTAGAAAGGGAAAGCATTTTAGCATTTGGTAGAACACTGTGATATTGGCTGCATGCCACTCGTAAAATAAAAAAAAAAAAGAATTAAAAAAAAGAGGAAAAACATGCAGCCAACTACTACAGCCATCACAAATATTGTGAACTCCTTAAAAAAGCTGACAAAAATTAGGTGCAGTGCAAACTCTGTCAGGTAAAGATAGCATATTATATGTCAACAGTTTTTAAACAGTCATTTAAGAGCAAAGCACCCAGCAGAGGAGGGGAGCAATTTCTAAAGAATAATCAGCTAGTTTCTAGGGAACATCCAGGAGTATTTTAGCTTGGAATGCCTTTCCCTAATGTGCACTGCTATTAAAAACCTCATTGAATTGAGGAATCTACAATTCAAATTATTGGTGCTATAAAATAAGATTAAGATTATGTTGTGCATCTTACAAATTCATATCAGTAAATACAAAAGGTTGACTAATTAATTTAACTCAATGTAATAAACTGCTTATAGTTGTCATTTTGTATGTTATATTTTTAACATAGATCTTATAAAAAATTGCATTATGCTGCTTCACTTAAAAACCTTAGAGCTGCAATGACTCTGCAAGGCAGTGAGAGCATTGCACACTGTTAAGGGTGTTAGAAAGTCAGTCTGTCTGATGTCTTCATGATCCTTGACATTCAGTCACAGCTCAATGTTCAGACCAAACCAGTGGAACCGCTGGTAGAGGGTGGAGCCCAGATCCAACAGGTCCTCAACATTGAGTGTCTGACAGACTTCTCTGACGCCCCTCTTCTCAACATCAAGTTCAGGTAAACTTATATAATTAACCCAAATAATATTAAGCAGTGAAAAACTATAAACTGGGAGTTGGGGATTTGGTTGGGATAGAGGGTGGGGGTTGGGGTACCTAGGGTAAGACAGCTTGTGGTAAACACGCACTCACATGTTAGCATTAACCAGTTGGCATGTTAAATATAAATGTCTTCCTCATTTTCCTTTCTTCCAAAAAAAAAGATTACAAAGTAACTGCAGAATTATAACAGTGTGTGTGTATACTTAAATTGTTCATGTCCATAATGTGAATATGAGCTTTTGTTTTGTATGTCTGTGTTTCAGATATGGTGGAGCTCTGCAGAACCTGACCCTCAAGCTGCCTGTTACCATCAACAAGTTCTTCCAGCCAACTGAGATGACCTCACATGACTTCTTCCAGCGCTGGAAACAGCTTAGCCAGTAAGCGTTAGTGTGTGTTGTGTGTCTTGTGTCATTGATTTAAGTTGCTGTGTAAAGCTAAGGTCACCTGTCATCTCTCCTCAGGCCACAGCAGGAAGCACAAAAGATATTCAAGGCCAACCACAGCATGGACACTGAAGTACTTAAGGCTAAGGTATGTCGACATTTTCCAGCCAGTTCTTTTTGTGCTTCTCCTGCAACCATTAATTGTTAATAATCTCTTCATCAACTGCATCATTCTCCATAGTAAATGCTCAAACTGGCTTGTACCTTTTAAACGTACTTCATCTAGTCATTTGTTTTTATTGACATTTATTGACAATTTAACACTATACTAAACACTATACCTACACTTCAGTATCTGTTTTTCTTTATCATTCCTTTGTTTGTGTCTGAAATCCTGTTATGCTCTTCAATTCTTGTAATGCATCTGTGTTGATATGTTGGTGCGTAGCTACTGGGACTAGGAACGGCCCTGCTGGACAACGTCGATCCAAACCCAGAGAATTACGTGTGTGCTGGAGTGATTCAGACCAAGAACCAGCAGGTTGGCTGTCTTCTAAGACTGGAGCCAAACGCCCAGGCACAGGTACAAAACACAGGCTCACTGAACAGTCAGTTCAATAAGTAAGAGATATAAATCAATCATTCCATGCAGGACAGGTTAGGTGCCTTTACATAAACCTGAACAATGTGGCTGTCAAATTTAATGCATCACTCAGTTTGGTGTGCTCAATTGAAGTTAGTATTTCCAGTGACTGACACCTGACTCAGGTCTCAAGTAAGGCCAGGTCCAAATTATATCCAGTTCAATTAAATTTAGGGACCAAAATATGTGTTTCATTTCAGGCTCACTTTAACTGCTATATGAAAGTTAACATAATGTTATATTTATGTAATTCAGTTTACTTTTTAATTAGCAAGACCAGTTTGCAAATAAAAAAGCCAGAAAAGAAATCCTCTTGGGCTGTAAGGGGGGCATGCTCCACTGCTTTCACAAACAGACCCCTCACCTATTTTAACCTGCATATTTTGTTCTGTTTGTTTGTGTGTGCATAGATGTACCGTCTGACTCTTCGCTGCAGCAAGGACTCTGTGTCCAAGCGTCTCTGTGAGCTATTGGCTGAACAGTTCTAGAGTCCACACCTCTACCAGTGACCAGTGCTCCCACCATCCCCACCAGCGACCTCTCCCTCAAGCCCTCCTGCCACACCTCTCCTCCTCCTCCCTCCAACAAAGAATCTTTGAGTAAAAAAAAAGTTGTAACCTACATAAGGGAAAAAGCAGCCACTGCTAGTAGCAGCGGCAATATTATTGTCATTATTCTTGTCCCAGATTCTGATTCCAGTTCATCTTCTACTTGTTTATTAACATGATGCTACATTCTTGATTTTGTTGGTGTTTACCTGTGTAGCTGGTGTGTGTGAGTGTGTATGTATGTATGTATGTGTGTGTGTATGTGTCCCATAGCTGTGCTGGGGTCCCATTCTGCTCCATCCTGACTGCTCTGTAGTACAGATTCTGTGTGTGAGTGTGCATGCGTGCGTGCGTGCGTGTGTGTGTGTATGATAGAGTGAAAGAGAGAGATTTCATTTGAATTAGTAGAACATTCCTTGAAGTAAAATTGGTGAAGATGTAATCGCACACATGCACTTCTCCCCTCCCCACACATTCGCACACAAGTACAAGGGCCTCCATGATTCCTTGCGGTTCTGGTGGGACCCACTGATGAAGTAAGACCCAAGGGTTCAGCACTCTGATCCCCTCTGCTGCTGCCCACTCATTTCTGTCCAGCATTCCAAATGAAAATGTGCTGAGGGCGTTGGGATCTTCTTTTAGGCCCTCCAGCATTAGCCCTCTTTCTTTATCTATCAATGGCCTGATTCCTCCCCTGAAGCCCTGTAAAGAGTAGCCCTTCATTTCAATGTACTAATTCACTTGTTTGTTATTGATGTGTATGTAAATATGTGCCAGTGTATTACTTTATTGCTTTCTGAGACATTCCCATCTTGCTTGTTTAGAGCAGCTGCGATCATCTAACCCAAGACGCTTGAGTAGGAGGATGGCACAGAATGGACACTGTGTAGATGGCAGGAACAGGGGCGAGACTCGTTGTGTTAAGACGGTCTTTTTGACCTGTGTGAGTCTGTCTTGTTCACTGTCTGTAAGATTGGTCCAAGTGCTTGTCATTGAAAAGCTTAGGGAAGCATCTGAGCTGCACTTTATTGGGGGTGGGGAAGTTTACAAGATGTCCACTTGGCAAAACAGCTGAACAGTTTTTATCACTGTGGTCTTTTCTCATAAAACTGGAACATTCTTTTAAAAAAATACTTCTGATAAAACATACTTTCAGCATTGTGCAGCTTTTTTTTCAGTGTAAGAGAAGGTGAGATTTATGCTTTATTCTAAGTATTTTAGAGCAGTATGCTTAATATTTACAAGGGAGAAGACTGAGTGAAGAGGGTGAACAAATGTCTGTCTCATTAAGTTCCCCATCTCTGAAGGGTTATACACAGCTACCCTTCTAAGCTTTTCATTGTAAAGTATCTACATACTAGAGCAAATAAAGCTCAAGGGGACCGCTTGGTGCTTGCTTAGGTTGCTGCACCAGCATCTATAGAAACTCCTATTGATTCTCCTTCTGGAGAAGTGCACAGCCTTAGCTGTGATAAGAGTCGGGCGCATATAGATGCAATGTAACCATTTTGTAGTCAGGAAGTGAAGCTCTGACAGATGCTGCTGCAACAGCTCAATCCAGCTCTTGCTTCGTCTAAGGCCAGACAGGCTCATCAGTCTGATACATATTTCAAACATTCATATTCCTGCTCCTCCAACCAAACATTAATAGAAGAGATCAATGCCAGTATATCTCATTTGCACACAACCACTACAGATAATGAAAATGAAGATGTTCATCAACCTCATAATGCTTAGATCCGCAGCTTTCTAACTCTTCCTGGGCTTTCTCTCATGCACAAGCACTGTTGGTGTGGGACAGGACACAGGATGTATGACATCCAGATGTCCATTACAACTACAGGGGACTCAGTATATGTGTGTGTGAATGTGGGTGTGGCTGTAAGCAGGTAAGAAAAAAAAGAACCTAAAGACATTTCTAATACATGGTCACATTACATTCTGTGGCTGCACGGCAATCACAGGACATTGAACTTTGTAGTGGAAAATGTGGTCATATTGTCATTCTGTGAGTGTGTGTATGTGAGTTGGTGTGTGTGTGTCTATGCAGTATCAACTAGCTAATGCAGCCTCATGTATCGGTGTTAAGAACCTGTCCAATACCTGTGTTAGAATTAAGATTTACTCTGTAATGAAAAAAAAATGTGAAAGTAAAACTATGCCATATATCCAACATGATGTCTCCTGTCTTGTGTCATATTGATACTCAATTTTCGCAGCTCCTATTCAGCACATACACAACTCTGTAGTTTGTTGACAGGATTCAGCAATATGGGAGGAAATTAAAGGGAAAACATGGAATTCTCCTGAAACTTTGATATTCTTAGAATTTTGAAGAGTTTGGAAAAGTCCAACAGTATTCTGTTTTTTTTTAGGTAGATACAGGGCGCTCTCCATGTTGGCAGGGTCGGACTGAACTCCACTTGAACATACAATTACTGACATATATGTTTAAAACATTGTGATACTGAAAATCGGACATTGTGAGTACATATTTTATTAAGAGTATAGAGTACAGTACTGTTATGCTTGCCCCCCATAGACTCAAGTCAAATTAACTGAATTTGAGTTCAATTTGATTACTTAAGATCAGACAAAATCAGAAAGATTTTCCCTTAACTTGGAATTTACCACCAATGACTCAAGACCTCACCTGATACTAAATACCTTCCCTCAGTCTAAAACATTAAATGTGTCTATAAAGTGTGCCTTGAATTAATTATTTCCCAGCTCTTTGTGATTGCTGTTCATTCATCCACTTTGAATCAATTCAGCATTAAAATAAATTTCAGAGAAGAATCACTAACACATCCCAAAAGGTTACTCCAGTTGGGGAAAATGATACCAAAGATGAGTAAGTCTGTGAACACAAATATGCAGAGGGAAACATAAAGAAGTGTAGCATTATTGACCTTTATGGCTGAGAACTAAAGACCATGCAAGGCAAATAATCCTGTGCCTAATCCACACAGTAATCTGCCAAATGGCAACAACATCACTTAAGCCCCAAGGAGAGTGACAACCACAAGACTTTACCAATGATGAAGATTTTACTCTGCAAAATCAAAATGAAGCATACATCTTCACTGTGAACCAATATGTGACAGTTTTGAAGAACTGTAAAACCTGAGACAGTTTACAGCCACAAATCTTTTTTTAACTTAACATTTTTTTTATCTTAACATTTTTTGCAAGATTTTTTTTTCTCAGTGATGGCTGATTGTAAATGTTATAATTATCTCCAAACTACAATCCAAAATAAAAGTTTCATATCCTGTTTCATCCTTGGAAAAAAAGCTATTATTTTGAAAACAGAACAAAACTTGTTCTACCTTCTTGTTGCATTCCATTTTTGCAGTTGTTCAGTCCCTGACTGTAGCAGAATGAACCATTACTTGCAAAAATCATGCAGACTGCAATTTAGACAGGACACAGATATGTTCCTTTATGTAATCATCTATTTATAAACTGAACTGAACTATTGTTAAATCAAACATTTCAATTTTTATACATTTTTTAATAATTAAGTAGATCTCCTGTTCACAAAGAAAAAAAAGGATCCCTTCAAGGGGCAACAAACAAGCAAGCACAATATGAAGACTCAAATGCCTCCAGAATAAAGAAGGATGTATGTCATTTTATGGAACACCTTAGTGAGATTACATCATATTGTTTTAAAAATCCTCAATGAGTGCAAACAAAATGTTCTAAATAGTCATTTTGTTTTAAAAATTCATTTTGTAAAACCGTTTAAAAATACTCTAAATACTGATCTTGTTATTTGCTTTATGTACACCTGCAGTTGGTTGTATTTAGCTTAAAATCAGTCATGGACTAGTGATCCACATGCACTGTGGCCTCGTTGGGCTTCTTCTTTGTGTCCTACTTTAGCTCTGATGTTGTTCAGGCCTGCAGTCTGCAGGCGCTGCGACTGCCTCTGCTGTCTCGTCACATCACAGCCACTGGTGGCTGACACCTGCTTAGAGAGTGATGCATTGCAAAGGTTCAAATGAACATAAGAAAAAGAATATGAATATAAACTTTCAGCATTAACAGTAGAAAGTCAGAAAGGAGATGGGTGATATTTGGATACCTGAATAGTGAAAGGGTGGCTTTTTCTGGTCCCTGTAATGCCATTAAAATGGATGGCTTTTTGCAAGATGCTACACAGCTTTTCAGTTGGCAAAACGAGAAGCCTACAGCCTGTGCAGATAAGGGCTGGGCAGTAAACTAATGTTTACAACCTGACATGAGTCTAGATACAGTCTGATTTGAATAGCATTGTATCATTATTGTAACATTATTGTTATGGCATAAGTGTTTTCCTGATTTTAAAGGCTACATAACCATAAAGTGATGTAACTTTTTGAACTGACCAGACTGCTGTGACTGTTGTAATTTTTGCTTTTACCCACTTTGTCATTGCATGGACATGACTGATGATCACTTATCAAGAATTTCATTGTTTTAATTTTTGTGAAAACCCAAGCAGTAACCTGTACCATATTATTGTAAATTTTAAGGCATTTGGTAGAGAAAATGTGATATTTAGTTATATATGCATATCTATATAAATATAGATAGTAGATAAATACATAGATAGAAACATTACTACCCACATGAATACATACATGCATGCATTCACTGATCCTGCAAGACCACAGTCATATCTTGCTTCTCGTCTAATGGATCTGTTTGTAACTCAGTCAATCCTACAAAAACTGACCCTCCTTACTTACAGTTTATACATTTACATTTTAAAGGATGATTTATGAAGGGGTTTAGGTTATATGAAAACATGTTGTTTGCATATTTATGTGTCAAGGAGCAGCCAGAGGAAAACAGAAAATACAACAGTGATGAAATCTTTTTGATTTGCACTGTGTGCAGGTGATCAGTGGTGCAGACAGTGCACTGGTGAAGATACTGCAGCATGACAGTCAGAATCTGTATAAAATGCTTCTATTGAATGATTTCAAAACACCTGTGCAAAACCAGCCGTCTTTTATAATTTGCAAATGAATGTTGAGTGCTGTTGATATTGCAGCTAGATGGTGAACTACATTGTGTTTTTGTTTGCTTCACACCAGGCTGGTGGCTCACAGCCTGATTCTACTTCATCTCTACCCCTGAGTGTGTGTCATTACTGAACGAGTCGGCTCTTTGAGCCAGCTCTTTTAAGTGAATGATGGGAGTCAGCTCATGTATGGTGGTTGATTTCTTTTTTTTTTTCTTTTTTCAAATATAAATTATTACAAGATCATACAGTAGTGTGAACCCACTACTGTTTTATTAACGCTTTCTGGACACATTTCACTGAGATCATCCAGAATCATGTTTGGTCAGACTTTTGACTGTAAATACTAAACATGGTGAGGTATAAATTAAAATGCTAAATGCATGTGTGTAATAGCATTTGGTGTTTTTACATTACTTAGAGTTTTTGTACATAGCTTAATATTAAATAACTGCAATATGAAATTTATAAGGCTCGCCGTAATGACACTGAACGTTTTGAGTTACATCAATGCAGACATACCTACCATGGGTAAAAACATTGCTAAACTTGTTTAATGACAAAATGGCTAAAAATGTTACTGGATTAAGAGCCGTTTGGAGGCCAAAAGAAGTGCCTCTCATTGCTGAACTGAGTCAAATGATACGATTCACTCAAAAGAGCTGGAATTCCCATCACTAGCGTCGGTACAGTCTGCGCGTGTGGAAGCCAGGCAAGCAGCTGATTGGCTAAAGGTGACATCATCAGTCAAGAGCTATTGTTGGAAATAGGATGAGCTCATCGTTCAGCAGCCAGTTTCCGAGAGCGGAGTGAAGACGGCGGACGCAGCAGCGGCAGAGGACAGTTTTTCTGCAGAAAACAGCAGTGGACAGAAAGAGGCTGCAAACCAGAGACTGAAAGCCGCTTCTTTTGCAAGAAGAGGACGTGCCCGACGATTTCTGCTCACAGTGAGTAATATGAATTGCGTATCATCTCCATTTTGCGTGAAAAAAAATTCTCCTAAATTTCAAATCAGCATATCACAATTCGATGGTTCCTCTCTCAGCTGAACCTTCGTGCCAAAACTGAGAAAAGTTGCAGGAGAGTATCGTTACCTGCGTTTTGGTAGAACAGACCAAGATTTAGGGCACTGTGAAAACATATTCAACCTATGTCAGAAAAGTTGCGCTAGAAATATGCCTCGATGTCGCCCATAACAGTTAGTGCGTGTTGTGCCGCAGGTATGGTTTGGTCGCGGGAGAGAGAAGCGGAGCGGCCTCCGCTGTCCGTCATCCTGCCGCGGCTCTATCTTGGAGCGGAGAGCGACGTGACGCAGGTAAGATGAGGACTAGCCTTCTAGGGTGGTGAGAGACTCCGATCCTGACACATGGAGTCTGAAAGTATCATTTCAACTATGTAAAAATACAATTTTTAATTAATAGCCACTCAATCGAAATTTTACTTAAATGAAATGATCATAAGTAAAAGTAGTCCGCTATGTGCAATAAAGTCCCCTGTCAGTCTTCTATTATTATACACTCTATTGTGTTATTGGATTATTGTAACTGATTCATTAATGTTGATAACAGTATTTTAATGGCTTAAGGTTGACAGTTTTGGCTTTTTGGGCCAAATTGGGTTGCATGTAAAATCTGAAACTGCAAGTTTAACATCTCAGTGGAAAGTAATAGTAAAAATAAAAGTCACTTTCCACTAGTGTGGGTTGACACCAACAGTGTCAGAGCCACGGAAACATGACAATGGCAGCAGTATTAACATAGTGATGTCACATTTTAGAGAGAAATATAATAAAATGGGACATCCAGTTTTCCTTTTTTATGGTAAGTGCAAGTATTTTACACCATTTCCATCCTTTCATGTGTGTGTAGGACCGATTGGCTTCTCTGGGTATTTCCTATGTGCTGAGTGTGAGCCGCTGCAGCCCCCAGCCCTCTTTTCTGCCTCGTTCCAGATATCTTCGCATCCCCATTGACGACTCCCTGTGGGATGACCTGCTGCCCTGGATCCCACAGGCTCTGAACTTCATCGGTCAGCACTCTCACTCACCTTTGCACAGCATCAATGCAAATACAGCAATAATTATCATAAGTTACTCTCCATCCTGATAACCTCTTGTTTTAAAATAAACTAATTCTGATCACAAATAACAGTCTAGTTTCTCCACATAACCTGTTAAAATGTCCAAACATTAATCATATTGATGTAAGCAGCTATTTAGACTTTAGTTGGAGTAACTGCTGCTTGTTTGTCACTGTGCAGTTTGATTAATTGTGTCAGTGTGGTGTGTGTGTGTGCAGATGCAGCCATGTCCTCTGGTGCCTCTGTGTTGGTTCACTGTGCAGCAGGAATCTCTCGCTCCCCAGCTCTGGCTGTGGCCTACATCATGTACAGCCTGGGAATGGACCTGGACCACGCCTACAGGTACGCCGCCGGCACACACTCACACTGCGGCCAGGTGAAGTAATTCAACATATCTGCCAGCGTGATGAACAGGATTATAAAAGCTCCATATTTTTATCCTGTGCATCTGTTTTTGTGCTGTTTTTCGAATTCTGAATAGTTCAGATTTGAATACCTCAACACACAGTATACAACAAGTCATGTGTACATAGAGAAATTACAGAACTACAGAACACTGCACGTCAACACAGAGTTAAGAACAAGAAGAGTGTCTTCCCACATGCCGTCACTGTGATGAACACTGAACATTAGTCATACACTGTCAGTAACCCCGTAACATTAAATCATCCACCTATTTCCGTTACAGACTTTATTTTTCAGTCTAAAATAACATCATTACTCAAACAGTACAGTCCTGAAAATTCACTATTCATTATTTTTTTACTCTTCTTTAACTTGTTTGATCAGTTTTTTTGTGCTTTTTCTAGCTGTATGTCTGTTTCTTTAGAAGTCACTGAGAGCATGTAGAACTGGAGTCAAATTCCTGTGTGCCTCCATCAGCTTTTACTCAGACAACAGACTGCCTGCAGAATTATTCTTGCCTGGGATTGGTTGCTTACTTGCACCCTTCAGTCTACATCAAGCCTACCAGTTTACTTTACTGAGTGATTTAAAAAGCAGAAGAGAAGTGTATTTCTTGGAAGTTAGATGAGGTATTGTTTGCTCATTGAATTTGACTTAAAACTTGGGAGAAAACAGTGACTAAAGACAAAAAATAGACACAAACACAAAAAGTGGAATGAAATATATCCAGCATTGTGTTTCTTTTAAATAATGTTTATCTATTTTAGCACTAAAGCTAAAAAATGCCAGATTCTGGTGTTTACAAAACTAGTATCCATCATCCAGCCATGTACTGATTAATAAATACAGCTTCCTCGTCAAATAATAAAACAAATCTGAACAGTTTATGGCTTCCTCTCATTACCTTTTTTTTTGTTTGCTAAGCCAAACTAGATAACTAAACACACCTATAACAATGACAAGTACCCCTCTTTTTCCCCCACACACGAGCACACACAAACATGCACACAAAGAGCAGCATACAGCATACTGTATTCTGTATGTAAACATAGCATCTTAACTGATGTTAAGCTAAAGTAGACACATATCACTCACTTATTTTGCTCATTCTTTTCACTCTCACATCACCTGTTCTGCCTTTCTTGCTGCATTTTGTTTACTGTCATTGTCATTGTCACGTTTGTTTGTTTGTGTCATGTCAAATGTTTCTTTCTATGGTTTTGCACTAACTTACAGACAGAAAACAAAGAAAAACAGATCATAACACTGTCTGACCACAGTGTTCTTCAGTGTAGACTATCAGCCTTTGAAGCATAGCGGCACTAACCCACATCCTGTCTCTCTCCTTTAAAGGTTTGTGAAAGAGCGCCGGCCCTCCATTTCCCCAAACTTCAACTTCCTGGGTCAGCTGCAGCACTTCCAAGGCACCCTGAGCCAGAAGGCCTCTGGCGGCGACCTCCTCGCCCAGCAGCTAGATAATCACCTGCCATCTATCAACGACAATATCAACCACAATCATAGCTATCAGAACAGGAACTGTCAGGCTGAAGGTGTCACCAGCGACTCTGCAGAGGTCAATCAAGCACACACAGAGAATTTCCACCACACACACAAACCACTGCAGAGACACTCACACTCAGATGGAAATGGAAATCAGCAGCTTTCCCTCTCGGGGAAACTCCGGACTCTTCATTTGACTCTCAATCAAAGCCCGCAGCAAATCCAGACGACATGTGAGGCTTCGGCTCCAAGCCCCAGTGAGCCAGCCAAACCAGCAGTAAAGCCCACGCAACTCCAACTCCCAGCAGTCTCTGCTTCTCTAATAGAGAAACGCAAAAGCCTCACCCTCTCTCTGACCCCTTTGGGAGCCTGCCCCCCCTCCCCAGCAGGAGCGACCTCTACCACTTCTCAAACTGTCCACAGCAGGGAGACGAGACGGAGGCCTGAGGCAAAGACACAGAGTAACACTTGCTCCCACAGGAAGGAAGAGGAAATTCCCAAGGAACAGAGTCCCTCCCACAGCCAATGCATGAGAGCCGAGGTGAAGGAGCAGGCCCTGCTGTCGCCGTTCAGCTTCACTCTCAACAAGTTGCTGGGCTGGGGGGAGAGGGTGCTGCTGGGAGGGGTGTTTATGCACCCTGTAAGGATGGGACAGCCTGCTCTGCCATACAGGTGCTGAGGGTGCAGCTGATGTTCAGGGTGCTTGGTGTGTTTGTTTTTGTCTATGCATGTTTGTCAGAAGCAACCAAACCACACGTGTGATATACATACAGGAGGTCTGAAAGAACTTTTCTCTTCTATTTATTTATTTAACTATTTATTTATTTATTTATTGAAGAGCTGAATATTATATAACTATGCTTGACCTCCACACAAATGTGTTGTGTTTATTACATATTGACGCGGGTCACCTTATCTTGTCATTTGTAAGATGAAGTTATTTCAAAAGACTTTAAAAAAAACTTCTGGCTCAATGGCTTGAAATGTATTTACTGATGATTAAAGCTCATTGCCTACACTGCCTGTCATTGCCTTTTTTTCCCCCAGTATGAGGCTTCAGTTTAGAGCAGGATTTCTCAGCAAAGTAATCTGCTTTAGTTCAACTGTCTTATCCCAGGAATTAGATGGCTGTTGTCCTTAGTAAATCATCTAACATGGTTCTTGTCTCTCATTTAATCATTAAAATATGTGGTGATTTTTATGATCATACCAAAACACATCATGCAAGGGTAGACAAATACATTGTGCAAGAGTGCAATAGAAATGAGGGGTTGTTAGAGAAGTTATGCAATAGTTAGGACGGGTAAAGACTTGTTTTTTTAAAAAAAGAAAGTAATTTTCTTTGTATAGACTCTATATGGGTGCAGTCATGGTAATCTTGAACTGGCTCTATAATGGGCCTAATACCAGCTCAAAACAAGATGATCCATTTCATCAGTGTAATTAGTTTAATTCAGTGTTTCAGACAATGATCAAGGCTGGATTACTGCATGTGAAGAGAGCAACAGTTGAACTTTACAGGCTCCAGCAGCTTCAGGCTCACAGTGAGCTGTGTGTCCTAAGTTGATTAAACGTGTATTTAGTGGCCATCACTGAATCCTTCGTCATGACCTCATCTTGCAGCTTTGTGGACAGGGTTCCTGTGTCAGTACAGGGTTTTACTAATCTTAGTTGTTTCAGCTGATGCAGTGCATAACTATATGCTTGCAAATCATTATTAGCTGACTGTAATACAGGGGCCACATGGCAAACTTGGGGCAACATAAAATTTCAGCAAAGGGGTTGTGTACACCAGGGATCAGTGATCGGGTTTAACTCTGGGACGTTTTTTTTTTTTTTTTTTATCTCTTGTGCTACTATGAGTTTAAAAGAGCAGTGGAGACACAGATTGGCTACCTGATTTCATCCCACAAATTTAAATGATTTAGAAAACAATGGTTGATTCCACAGCTGATGTCTTTTTCACTGTTGGTAAGCAAAGGCAATAGAGTTACATCACCCTATCCTACCCCCCCCTTTTGGTGAAAGATTATAGACATATGTAAATGTCTGTGAAGTGTTTGACTATGACGAGACTACATGAGAGGATGAACGATAGCAGTCTGCCAATTTATGGCTGAATAAAAGTTCTGTTGTTTCCATTTATTTTTTATCTATAAGCGATATGCCTGTCAGACCTATTTGAGATGCAAATCATATGTTACTAATGAGTAGTACAGTCACAATTATTGGGATTCACATAGCTTAGTAATTACTTTGTTATTCATAGTAGATATATAAAAAAACAATCTGAAAGTTCCAATGTAAGCTATTAAAATTTTGGTAATTATATATTTCCATTGCAGGGCTGGGTTCATTCTACATGTCTCTATTTGCCTGTTACTGCTGTGCATAATATACAGAGTGAGGGAGGATCCACCAACAGGTTGCCAGTCCATAACATTAATCTGGGCTGAACTAATTCCTCACTGACAACCTGAATTTTTAAAAGTTTAAAATTTGGCAACACTTTCAATGAAGCCCACAATGAAACATACTCATTTAAGAATTTTTAAGAGAACTTTATCAGTGTTTTAAAGGGCCAAGTATTACATTCATAAGAATAGCTCCATTCATTTCGAATTAGAGATGTTTTATGGATTTCCACAGTCGTAAGACACAAAGCTTTAGGGCCCTTTCATTCACTATGCATTATATAAAAATAATAGCAGAAACAGAAAATGGCTTAATTAAAGCCTATTGTGGGCTACAGGTGAAATTTGGCTGCTATATAGGAACTTTCTGGTAATGATAGAAAGGTATGTGTTGCCTTAGGGCGCACAATTCCATGGCATTCCACTCTTGGATTCGACAACAATGGCGTGGTGCTTTTGCGGGATTTAAGTTCACATAAAAAACTAACACATTAAGATCAAGTTTACCGTGAAAAACGTACAGTTATGTTGTTGTTCCAGCTCAAACAGGCTTGTAAGCCAACACAACTACCTGTGTTAGCTAATGAGACTTTTTACAGACCATCGACTTTGTGATACTTCGGAGCTCTGTTGCTTTTACACCAAGCTGCGCGAGCCAGTAGTATGAAATGATGTCACGGATACTCCAAATGACCAAATAAGGAATTGACACATGGAAGTGGAATTTTTTCAGTTTTCAGGTTTAAAGGGAAGAAAGCCTTCGTGTGTGTCCTCTGTCACATCTTTTCTAAGTGTTTGCGATGTGTGTTGCTCACACACCGCGTGCTGTGCGTTGATATCGGAGTGTGTGTGTGAGCCACTTCAGTTTCTGGAGGAAAGAGAAAAGAGGAAGCAGTTCCGCCCTCAGAAAGCTGCCTGCAGGCCACGGAGAAAAGAGCAGAAAGAGGAGAAAAGAAGCGACACGAACCGCCACACCGCGACTGCTAACATTAGCTAAAACACACGGTGTTCTTCTTTTACTTGTGTCTTTTTTTAGAGAATAGACAACGGGAGTTCGGTGGGAGTTTTGCTTTTTTCTTTCAGGTGAACGTCGTGGTTGTGTGTTGAGCTCCATGTAAGAAGTTTCAGTTTGAAGCTGCACCCATCAAACCGTCCATGCTGGTGTCCTCTGCTCACATTCATGTTAACAGGCGCACTTCCTTTGGATTTGATCACACCGTCGGTTGGCTCCAGCTGCTGGTGAACGGCGGGTCTCTGATTCAGGCCCTGGAAAGTTTTTTGATCCGGACAAATCCCAGTTCAAAACCAATATGAGTGGAGAAGAAGAACGAGTCAAACTGGTGGTGGTGGGAGGAGGAGGGGTGGGGAAGAGTGCCCTGACCATCCAGTTCATCCAGGTAACGTTACTGACTCTCTCCATCTGTATCTAAAGCCTGCTGTAACTGTATTTACCATAGACACAATAAGTAACGTCACAGGTTAGGATATGGTGGGCCTACATAGGGAACTGTGTTGTATGTACGATGAAGTATGACCATGATATTATGTAACACATCATACTGTATTATGACTTTTTTATTGTTTTAAGTCGCTCACTCTTTTTATATACACGCACAGATCATTAAACATTTGCCAGGTTGTGAAAAAAGCTCTCAGGCTTGTAAGTCATCATAAGTCATTTGTCTTCACTTTGTCATGAACTATAATAAGTTCTATTGTAAGTCAGTAACCAGGTTCCCTGCAGCTCTTTCCCAGAGGCTAATTGGTCCAAACGAGCCATTGGAGGGCTCTCCTCTCCTCTCTGATGGCCTAACAGCTTAAAGACAAAGCAAAGTGTTCACAACATGGCAACCCAAACTGTTTTTCACCTGAATGGTTTATGACTAATCTATGAAGCACTGTCAAGAGATTCATAAAGCCAGAAGTTACAGCTTTCAAAGCTTTCAGAAAGGGTGCAACAGTGTAGACCAAACTTGAATCTGTCCACAGTTTTACACACATAAGTATGTTAGATGTTTTCTATTCTTTTCCCACCACCTCTGCAGCATTTGTTGCTACTTCTGTCCTAAACAGGATGAAAATCAACTTTAAAATTGCATACAGTTGCTCTTAAATCAAACCGTGCGGACTATTTGCCATAGCACTGATTGGAAAACAACAGTAAAGGCGATCATCCTGTCACAAGCAGAGGTATTGAACTATCAATAGCCCTTGCTGAGGTCAGAATAAGTTACTTTTTATTTTTTCTTTTATTCAAGCAAAACTAAAGTAACTGTAATGATACTACACTCTGCAGCATATGGAAAGTGACTCACAGCTGTTTAAATGTGAAGTACAAAGTGGACCATTTACATGTGTACTGTAGCTCAGTGGAAGTATAAGTCACTCAAAAATGTACTCTTGCCTGATACTTGAGTAAATAAATTGCTAATGTTCTAGCTCTGGTCACAGAACACAAATCTGTCTCTTTGTGGTATTCAAATGTGTAGCACGGTGAATGGATTCACTGCTTATTTCTCATCTCAGCTTGTTGCAAATGGGCATTCTCCTATTATCCAGACAGAGCCAGATACCTGTGAGAATTGTGAGAAAAGCCATGTGTTTAAGAGACATTGACAGCAACCAACCAGCTACAGTATAAACTGTGCCCAAAGCAATAACTTTCTGATAACACTGAGTGTTTTCCACAGTCCTACTTTGTGTCAGACTACGACCCCACCATCGAAGACTCCTACACCAAGATCTGCACCGTGGATGGAAAGGAAACCCGGCTGGACAGTAAGACTCTGACACTCATACTTCCCACTGTTTGTCAGAGTGATTGCAGGGTGTGTGAAAGGTTTTGTTGGAGAGCAGAGGGTGTGTTGCACTGTGATGTGATATGACACAGGCAGTGTGTTTGCTCTCCGAGTGTTTCATTCCCTTGTTAGGACTTGTACTTGGCCAGTGTTGCTGCATGGAGCCAGGCTGTAGTGTGTTGGGTCTTACTGCTGTTTAACCACACAGTAATATGTGAATCATCACATGTATACAGACCAAATGATATGGTCTGGTGAAGTTTAAGCTTCTTGGATGAGCAGAAGTAGTGGGAGGTCATTATCTCTGAAAACCACAGGGATTTGATTTTATTTTCGTACTGGGATCACTTGTTATAAGCTAACCCTAACACCGTGTCTCAGAGTGATGTGTACACAGATGTTACAGTGTGTGCGGTGGGTGTTGTAAAGGGTGGGACCGGCACATCATGACACTCACCCATGTTTACTCACTGGCTCTGTCAGAGTCCTCAACAGGAACATGGGCTTCCTCACCTCTCATGTAGCATTATATTGAGTCACACAGCTCAGCGCTGGTCTCAAAGTTAAGTCCCTAGTGATGTTGGAAAAACTCAGATGGTTGCCAACCACATTTGCTGTTTTAAAGTTATTTCCAAAACCATCAAAGACGCTTATAATTGTCTAGATAAGAATAGAAGATGTACAACTTGTTCCCCTTGTGTAGGTTTCCTCACCCAAGTTAAAGTTATATCTTTAAATTGCTTTTCTCATTGATTGATTTGTATTTTGTGAACAAAAACAAAATGTTTTGTTATATGTATTTTATTCACAAAAAAAAATTTAATGTTTGTTACTTTAATGTACAGTCAAGTTTTTATTGCATCAAAAAAGCTTCAGTGTTTCTGACCTGCATCTGTGGATTAATAAATAGAGCTGCATCTTCAAAAATGCAAACAGGTAAAAAACAGTCCAGCCAGTAGACAGTATATGCCTCTTTCCGGGTTTGGGTTGGGGATTTATAATACACATATGATAATATTGTGTAAAAAATAGTTTTTTAATCTTTCTTTTCTTGGTTTGTCACAGTAAGTGGCAGTATTTTTACCTAATGATGGTTGTCGCTAATCATGAACCTGAAACATTGAACTGGTGAAAGGGAGCTCAATGTGTTAACAAAAGTTATCCACATTTTTTTTTTCTTCTTTCTTCTGATCTCATCAAACATTAAAGAAAAAATAGAAGTGTCAACCCCTCTAAAACTCCTTAATGTGTAGAAGGACAGACAGTTCGTGGCACATTTTGGGAGCTTTCCAAGCATTGGTGGTTCAGTGGTAGAATTATTGCCTGCCATGCGGGAGGCCCGGGTTTGATTCCCGGCCAATGCAGCTGTAACTTTTTCCTTGTTATTACAATACAGAGTTTTGGCAGTTAAATATTTACATTCAGTAGAGATGTAACTCTGATTTGAAGGATTGTTGGATAACCTCATATCAGAGAGTAGTGCTGAGCATGTCTTAAAATTTGTCTTTAAATATTGCAGACATCTCAGAGATTTCTCTTGCTTTCACTCTATCACTCCTACCAAATGATAAAACATGTGAGCCACAAACTGGGGCAGGGAATCAATGAGCTTACAGCTGGAGATGCTCAGACAAACACACACAATATGTTAAACTTAAGATGCTGTACATGTTCTCTGGGTGATTAATGAAAACATTCAATTTAACATGCAAAGTAACTCTACAGTATATTCATCCTCCTCTTCAGCAGCATGGATGGCTAGTCTTGTTTGATTTTAAAGCAATGCCACCCTTTAACACATGTATTTCTGTCGATAGACATAATAACCAGCTTGAAAGCTAACCAACACCTAAACATAGCTGTCTTTAATGCCTAAATATTGTTTCTGTTATATTTGAACTCAGTTATCTGTAAACAGGACTGTTAATAACAGATGGAAAGCACCAAAATGCTGTTTCTGTTGTTTTAGAGCATCATTTCTGTACCTCCAGCTTTGTCTTTCAGAGGCTGGTAAAGGCAGGCCATTGAAACTGTGTGTGTGTGTGTGTGTGTGTGTGTGTGTCAGTCTTGGATACAGCAGGTCAAGAGGAGTTTGGGGCGATGAGGGAGCAGTACATGCGCTCAGGAGAAGGCTTTCTACTGGTGTTCGCACTCAACGACCGGGGCAGGTAATGCCGTGTGTGTGTGTGTGTGTGTGTGTGCGCGCGCGGGCGCATGTGTGTTTGTGACATCTACTGAGAAGTGCTTCTGACACAATAAGTTCCTCAGAGTTGGTAACTTTGCATTGAATGGTTTATTAGTGTAAAGAGGGGAAGTCCAGTGACCTGGTGGTGAGACTGAGGTGAAGACTCACCATCCAGCCACAGTCAGTGGACCTAATATCATTATACCTATACAATGAAATGACTCTGTTGTCTGTTTGCATTGATGGTCATCATCTACTTTTTAAAGCATCAAATTGTCGATTGTTTTTAAAATGAATGACAGGAGCAGATCTGATTGGTCATTATTGTGTCCATCTCATGTTGATAGCATGTTTTCCCCACACATCTGTATCTGTATAAATCTCTGCTTGTTGATTTGCTGAATGCTAATTTGCTCCCTCTCATGTCCCTACAGCTACCATGAGGTGCAGAAATTCCACACCCAGATTCTGAGAGTGAAGGACCGAGATGACTTCCCCATGGTGTTGGTTGGAAACAAGGCTGACCTCGAATCCCAAAGAGTGGTAAGTACCTCCACTCGTATGAATTTATAGTGTCATTTAACTTAAATATAGTGTAGCAGAGACAGATGTACTCCAAAGTAAAAGCTAAAAGAGTTTGAACACCTACCTGTAGATATGAGAGGATTGATAAAAATGTGATTTACGTTGCTGCTAGCAAGCTCCTGACCTAGAGCCTCTTCCTACATGTTGCATCAGATGTGAAAATTTCACCTGGTAATGCTTGGTGAATGCAACTGTGTGTCGTGACTTGACCAGGTTACTTTGTTTCTTCCTCACAATCAGCTGTCTCTCTGTAGGCTTCAGTCTGTATTAAGTTTAGTTGTGTAGTTAAAAAAATTGAATAATTGAATTTGTGGCAGGGATTGAAACAACAACCAGCATTTTTTTGTTTCCAAAAGCATCCTCAAATGCAATGTTGTCACTCCTTATTTTGCACATTCTCTCCACCTTAAACATCATCCTACTTCTTTGTCTGTTTACAGATAAACTTATTAGCTGCTTAAACAAGTTAGAGCCACAACATTATCATGCCTAATTGTATATTAGGCCAGGAGCACCCTGTTCTCTTAGCCTGACAATCACACCTATTTCACAAGAAAATTAACACTTTGGGTCTATGGGTTCAATTTCACCTCAGATAGAAAAAGCCTCTGTATTTACAATAGGAGAAGTACATCACTTGATATGTAAGTGATCGTAATCATAAACGGCTTTATTAGCCATGTATCTGCGAGCGTACAAGGAAGTTAACTCAGTTTTATGTTGCTCAGTGTACTTACACAGATCTAGACATACAGCTAAAAAAGAGGACAAGCTGAGGAATGTAGAACTACAAAGCAAGTTTGATAGAGCCGGACTTTGTTAGTGTGAGTTGGCTCAACAAACCATAAAACCAGTGTGAGAGATAACAGGTTCCACAATGGTGGTTATTAATTTGCATTGTTAACCCAGGCTCTCGTCCTCAGGCTCTGTCCCATAACGGGATGTTTGTTGCATGTGACTCTATTATACACAAAAGGGCTGATTGCCGCTTACGTCCACCCATGAAGAATATAAAGAAATTATTACGGCAAAAACTACACCTTTGGTGCAAATAATGCAAGAGAAGAATGCTTGTAGAAAATCACTAATCATATAAATGTATACATAAATATTTTTATTGTAATCTCAGTTCCTCAAGATTATTTTTTCGTGACAGCTTTTTTTGCAACAGATTTGAACTTCATGCTCAAGAACTGCATTTAGGTTTTGTACTCATACAGTGAAGGAATGTGGAAATCGCTTTAGCTTTTGGACAAATCAGAGTAAAATGACTTGTCAGGAGACATGGCAAAACAAATCTGTAGTTCACTCAGAGCAAGAATAACCTTGCAAATAAAATAGATATTCTTGATAAGATTTTTTGCATCACAGATGAAGGTGTCTGTGGTGGAAAAAAATGCAACATGATCATACAGGAGGTACGACTGTAATTGGAGAGCCTTTTTTGGATGAATTACTAATGAAATGTCATGGCTCAACAAGTTTGCATTGATCACATATTCCCTCAGCAGATTCTGTTTCCAACAGAGCTCAGTGAAAGGCCCTTTAAAGCTGATTTCAGGTCCAAATTCTGAGCATGACCTGGTGCAGAGCAGCTTTGCTTTGCAGCACAAGTTACCAAGGTGATCTAGTCAGGTTAAAAGAGAGCTGCCTTTGTAGCCTAAAAAATTCTTGTTGTAGACCCAAGTACTAGACAAGAAATTTGCTGGAGTATTAGCACCACACTGGTACACTGAGCTTCTCAAGTTCAGCCATTTGGTTGACCAGAGAGCAGACCATTGCCAGATTCATCAACAGGTGTGTAGTTTGATGTCGTGGTATAACAAGCACTCTGGTGCACTTTTCTGCTGGTGTCTCCTGCAAATATCTGATAGAAAGCTGCTGGTCCTTCAACTAATTGCCTTTGAAAACTCTGAAAAAAACAAAGAAATTATCAAAATTTGGTGAATTTAATCAGAAAAGCTGAAAACTGAACAAATAATAACATGAACAGAAAAAGTAATTAAGAGCTGCCATGTTGTTGACAATTAAAATGCCATCTGGGCCTCTTATCTCCTCACAGTACAACAACTTACAGGTGGATCTCTGTTTAATGAAGTGAGAGGACAGTGCAGCCACAATGCAGTTATAGATGAGGGAAAAGATAAGGTGACAGTCGATGGAGGCTGAGCCTGGAAACTGTTTGCTTTGTCTGCAGATCTCCAGAGAGGATGCTCAGGCATTCGCCAGGGAGAACAGGATCCACTACATGGAGGCTTCGGCCAAAAATCGCTACAATGTGGATGAGGCCTTCATAGAGCTGGTGCAAATTATCAGGTATTGTGCCTTTTTTTCCTCCATTTTAATTTAGTCTTAATCCAGCTTTATATGCTCCAATTTCCTTCATTGCACACATGGTTACTTCTTTCTTTTTTAAAAGTCATATCTGACTTGTCCTTCATTGTTTTGGCCTTTTGTTTTTTTTGTCAGACCCTGAGAAATCATCTTCCCCACCTCTTGTTTTCAAAACAATATTCTCTTCTTCTCTTCCCTAAGTTGGGATTCAGACCAAATGCAGCCCTATTTTGAAACAGGGTTGTCTTGTTTAAATTATCAGTAAAAAAGTAAAATAGGACCCATTTGGGTCAGTTGGAGTGACTGTGATGCTGAGTGTTGCTTCACGTAGAGTTGTAATATTCACACACAGGATTAGGCATGTTTTTACAATTTTAACTGTTTTATCACTAGTCAAGATCACAATGCAAACAGTTAAAACACATCACTCACGTTTCAAAGTTATCCACCAGGTTTGTGGGCTTGTATTGGTTTAATTGGCCAGTGCAGCAACCTGAGGTGATATATGACATCTTGTTGCATTGCAGTAAACTGGAAGACTCTTTGCTGACACCCCTAAATGAGAGGGGTTGGTTTCTTCCCACAGTGCATCTGTCATTGTGAACATGACCCAGTACTAATGATGTGGACATCTTAGTTTGTCTCTGTTGTTCTCCCTTTTCAAGGTGTTGGTCATGATGAAAACTGGTGCAATATCAAAACTGTGGTTACTATTATTGAAGCACTGCTCGATGTAGGTAACTTCACTAATCATGTCCCACAGATGTGAACTTTAGTCAAATGACTCACATTGAGTCAGACTGGAGTCACAAACTTGATGAGATCGACTTAATTTGACTTGGACCCTAATAACAGTGACTTGTAACTTTACTTTGGCTCCGACACATTTTATACATGCCCCAACTCAAACAAAACATGAAAAAGCAAGTTATTTGAAGGGGTGCCATGGGTCAGTTCATTTCTTGTCTCAGCTAAGATTAACTCATTTTATTTCCAAACCCATGATTTACTTTGAACCAATCTGATAGCCTCCAATCAAACCACCAGAAAACCATGTGTAACTAACATTATGTTACTGAGTTCCTGTTTGAAAAAATAACACAAAATGTAATTTGCTTATATATGTAGGCATATAAAGAATGTGTGGGTGTGTGAAAAATTAAATATGCAGACACAACAACTTTTCTTCATGTTTTAAGTTTCACAAAGAAGTTGACCTCCTTAGAGCTCAAACCAAAGGATTCTGTGACCCTTAACTTGGAACCTGACTTGGGACTTAAAGGTCCAGTATGTAGGACAGATAGATTATATCTGTACGTGTGTATTAGTGTTTAATCACCTGAAAATAATAACCATTGTGTTTTCATTACCTTAGAATAAGCCTTTGGTAGCTACAGAGGAAGCAGGTCCTCTTACATGGAGTCAGCCATGTTTCTACAGTATCCCAAAATGGACAAACCAAAATCTGCATCTAAAGAAGACCTCTTGAATTTGTTGGTTCTCTCACACATGTGTGAACTTTGCCATGAAAGTCCACTAAATCCCATACACTGGACCTTTAAGTGCAAACACTTGTGACTTGCAAAACACAGACTTTGTCCCACCTCTGTGAACTTCTGAGCAGTGCCCAAATAAATTTCCAAGACCTGGTTGCAAAAGCAGGGAACAAATCAAAGCAGAACCTGCGATGATGAATACACATTCCACCTTGTTTCATCTTGTTACATTTGAGCTATGGAAAAGCTATAAATAGTTTAATCTAACTACCAAGAATCCTGGACAGATTTCTCCTCCACCCTTTTTAACCTTTTTTAACAGTATCAATAGGGAATTAAATAACACTGAACAGTTTCTGAATGATTCAGTCTTGTCTTCCTGTTTCTACTCTTCTTCATCCACAGACGGTTTCAGGAGATGGAAAGTCCTCCTCCTCCAGCTCATCACACAGGGAAAAAGAAGAGCGGTGGCTGTCCCTGTGTCCTCCTCTAAGTACTGTTACTGTGGACACAAAAGCCTTGTTCCTCTATAGCCTGTCCAAAGAGGAGTGTGTGTGTTTATATGTGTGTGAGAGAGCGATAGAGAGAGAGAGAGAGGGACACAAGGTGCATAATTTTTTTTTAAATGTTTTATTTGCACTTTTGCCAAAAGCAAATTTTAAATCAGTGTAAATTTTTTATTTTAATGAGAGGATCTAAAGGGAGAGGTGTCAGAGGCAGCAGAGTTGGTTTAGTGGTCGAACAGGAAGCCAGAACTCTGGCCAGCGTACCAATGATATGAAATGATATCTCTGTGCAAATTTAATGTCCACAAATAGAAATATCATCACGCCATTTCGTGTTGCAGAAATGACCAAACTGCTGTCAGAAGGGACACTGTGTCCTTCAAGGTACACGACAGCTGTGACACCACCACCGCTCAGCTGACTGTGTTTTCAATATGAACAATTTTCTTCCAATATTATGCCTTTGTGTACAAAAATGGATATTTCAAAAAGTGCATGTAACATTTCAACTTGCTCATGATATGTAGCGCCAAAGACAAGTTACAACATCCATGTTCTGTCATGTTCCAGACTTTCCTGTGGGGGGCAGCAGAGCCCCACAGCAGAACTATAAAGGGAAAGGGAGTACACGTAGCTGTGGTTCAAGGCTGCAGTTATGTTTCAAGCTGCTGTGTTCTTTTGTTTGCACCTTTGTTGCCATAATGAGTCAGAATCTGAAAAAACATCTGTAAATACTAGAAGCAGCCTGCTTTAGTGTATGAACTACTGCTCCCTTTGCTGTGCACAGCTGACACAAGTTTAATGAGGAAGAGTCTCATTCATGACCGCAGAACTTGTTTTCTGTTTGAACATTTCACCATCTGAGTGGCGGGCAACATGTTGGGTTTACACATGCTGTCTGGATGTTCATTGTCTTGGTGTTAGATGGACTGCATTCTGGTACTTAAGTTTTTTTCTTGTCTTTTAGTTTTTTAGTTTCTACAAGTGTCTTAACAGTGTCTTAAATAAGGTAAAAATGTATAATGATGTTTGTTCATTTAAATGATCATAGTGAACACAATGATACGATGATGAATGAACATTTAGCAGATTAGAGTTCATTCTTAACCTTGAGTACAACAGTTCAACAAAATGATCCCACATGGTTCATTTACTAGCTTTTAATATACAGCTGCATCTAATGGTCTCAGTGACACAGAGATGATTCAGCTGTTATTCGCTAACTTCAGCAGGGAACTTCAGTCATGTAAGAGCAGGCAGTCTTAGGTGGGATGAGATGTTAACCACTGTTTCTGTTCAGAGATGATTTCTAGTCATCCTTAAGTGATCTCATTGACTCCTGATCAATGACCTTTGACCTCTTCCCAGTGGGTGCTGTGAAAGATTTGGTTTGGTGTCTGCAGTCTGCTAATGTCTGCTGGTGTTGATGGTGTTCATTCAGTCAGGCACCATGCTGTTTTATTCATAGAGTGTGCATCATGTTATGTCATGATGATGTCATATACCACTGGAGAGCTCTGTCTCTGGGGTGAACTAGCAGACATGCTAAGGCGTTGGATGGTTTGGGGGTAAGTGCCAGCTCTCTGTGACTTAAGGAGTCTTGTCAGATGTTTTGACAGCCTCTGCTCATCGTAATAAAACCACCCTGTTTGAACATGACTGAAGCTTGTTCCTAAGGTTATATGGTGGAAACCAAGGCAAGACAATTACATGATCTTAATTAAAGGAATTGTGACAGACTTTGCATGGATAAAAATGATCAGGGCTGGAAATTCTTACTTGAGTCTGACTCACCGGATGTGGACCCTGGGAATAAGTCTGTCAGTAGGCAACTATGTCAGCTGACATTTTCCTCCCCTTTAAGCTATGTGGGTGTAACCATTTTGTAAGTTCACTGTCATGCATCCTGGGCTTTATACTGCCCAAGATGATTATGATTGGTTTGGAGAAAATCAAGCTAGAGCGTTTTTTTCGTCTTACAACAAAAAAATTATTTGTGAAGCCAGACCTGGAAAAAGCTAATAAATGGGCCTTGAGTTCAAATGATCTTGTCTCGCCGTGGATGGGTAGCATTGTCCTTTAGTCTTAAATGTGTCTTTTTCTTATTGTCCAGCATATCTCATTGGAGATCTCTGTATTATCTCCATGACAATGCCACAGGAGTATGAAGATGGTCTAGGCACCTTCTGCGAGCGTTTATCAAAAATAATATGTTCAGAACAACAGGAATGCAGGGTGTTTTTTTTTTTTTTTTTGTCAGAATCTGGTCCCCTGACTGTGCAGTAGCCTCTAACAACCAGTAGAGAACACTATTCCAACAACAGGGATGAGAAGCTTGCAGTCTCTGCAGCTTCCCACAGACAGACATGGCCAGCTGTTCTGGTTGGAGCACACATCCAGGTCACAGATCAACTGATATGGGAACAGTGTCGGGCAGAATGTAGCTTGTTTTTCCCCTGTTACCTGAAATGTGTGTTTTCTTATGAGACAATCACTCAAGTCCAGCTAACAACTTAAAGCACCTTCACTGTTGTTGTTTTATTATTTTTTTTTTACAAGAGAAGATGAACTCATGATGATGCACACCAAAAATAAAGGCTTTTATAAAGTTCATGTCAAAAATGAAAAAAAAAAAATCTCACTGTACTTTCTATTTTTATGTATTTCCTTTATAATGCTTGTGGCAGTTGGGTTTCACTTCTTTTTCCTTTGACAAGAAATTCATATTTATATCTACATTACAACCTGCAATTCACATCATCAGTTTTATATTGAAATAAAAGTCAAATCACTTTTATACATTAAAACATTTACCTGAAAGTTTCTTCCTGTTTTGTCTTGTATGAGTCTTCAAAATGACACATTTTTGAAGGTCTTTTTTAAGACCTTGGATGACCCTAAATCCTCTGTTTAGTCAGATGAGCTCTGTCTCTCAGTTCAGCAATGATACACTACACTTCCTGTATGTATGAAGAACCCTGTAGTGTATGAATGTTGAGCGTGCACCACTTTGGAGGTGTTTATATACAGCCTGCCAGTTTAATTTATTTATTGCTTATAGTTTTGTGTGTGATACTAAGATTCACTGACTTACAAGTCAAGATAAAGCTAATATGATGTCATGTCAGGTCCCTGTTGATATGTTTCCATGATTAGGATCTTTTTCACACACTAAAAAAACAGCAAACTGGTGGTTTGAGTACCAGTACACTGTCACGCAGGTCACAGCCTGTGTAAATTTAAAAAAAAAAGTCAACTAAGAAATCAATAATGAAAGAATTAAAACTTCTGCTGGGTCATGTATGTCCCAAGCTCTGACTTTCATGACTATTGGTACTTAAAAAAAAATCATCACTTTGCTCTGATCAAGGCTGGACTGACATGTAAGTGTGTCAACTATGTGTTGAGAATTTGTTTTTAAAAACAAAAGTTAAAGCTAGGTTTTTACAGTGTTCACCTATAAGACAGGACAACAAGGTTAGACAATGATGGCTTGGTTGACATTGTATTTCACTAATGCAAACTGTAAGTTTGATTTTATTTATTAATTTGCAATTATTAAAAGTATATAATGTTTTATGTAACTTCCATTAGCGGCCATTGTTCTTTTCAGGCTTGACAACAATGTCCTTATTTGATGCCATTATGTAATGGCTTTCAAAGAAGTGAGAGGTACTTTACAGGCACATCTCTAAAATCAGCGGTCATATCAGCAGCACAAGAAAGATGGCGTGACATGTTTTGTCAGATCAGCATATTCAAATTTTCTCGTTATCAGGTTACATTCTACATGTACTCAGTTGTACATTCAAAATTATCTTTAATTCTCTGAACAGTAAGCAAGTTATAACCTGTTAAAACTGAAATTTTTGTTTTGTAATGCTTTAATCAGACATCCACACACACACACACACACACACACATACCTTTAATCTCACATACACAACTAGACAACACAAGTAAACAGCAAGTGTGTGCTGAGTAGACGTTGTGACAGACAGGTTTGTGGAGGTTCCTCCCTCCAGCTGGTATGCTGTCCAACAGGTTTGAGATGGGACTTTTCTCTCAGAAATCAGCAAAACACTTGTGGCCTGACGGTTCCTCAGGAAAAAGTTCTGCTTGAAGAAATATTAGGGTCTGAAAGTTTCTGGATATCTTGAGGCATAACTGGCGTTTTTTTCCTGGAAAGCTCTGACTGACAGAACAAACCGCAGCCAGGTGAGGAGGCACGACGTTGGACCGGTGAGTGCTTACTCATCCTCGACATACTCAGGCCTCCAGCCAGACGTGTGGGAATAGTTTCCACAGAAGCCTTTCCTTGTCATTTTCCATGTAGTTCTGTGCTTCGATGGCAGCCCTGTTAGCGGTGTGTGTGCTGTCCCTGCTGCAGCTGGCCCACTGCTCTGTCACCTACAGACACACTTCAGGTAAACCACACCTCTTCTCACTCACAGTCGGTCATTTCGCACAAAGACACCAAGAAAACCAAACAGTCATTATAGGACATTTGTGTCAAGGTACTAAATTTAGCAGTGTGACAAGAGTGCCTTACTCACATTTATAATTCCTGAATGTAAAATATGAAAAAGAAGGAAATTCAGCCATTAGTTCTCCTCTGATGAACACAACAACACAGCCTCTGGGTGACTGACATTAATAGTACATTAGACTATTTAGTTTGAACTCAATGTACATCTTAAGAATAAGCAAAATAACACAAAGAGACATTTATTGCTTTTAGTGATCATGGGTTTTGTGACAATATTGTACCTAATAAACTATACATGTTTAGGTTAAACACAGAATATTTCAACCGTCAGAGTTCATCAGTATATGAAAAACACAATACAAAGTTCATCAATATATTTATCTTAGTTTCTTCTATTAGTCATTTTAACAGTTGTAATGTATCTAGTACTTATGTCATATTTCATTAAAGGCTAACTGTGTTCCCCACCATATATTCTATCACCTTGAGGCCTTTTACCTCAAATGACACCTAGTAGTATATCAAGCTTCAGTCAACACATATTGTTTTTCATGCAGAGGCTTGTGTCAGAGCTACTTTTTTAAACTTTTCATCACTTTGTTTTAACTACAAAACTGTTAAAGCATTTCATTGTAGCCCTGTAAAAGCCACTGGCCTTTTTTTTTCAGTGCTTGTGTGTGGTCAGTAATGTGGTTGTTTGAGTGAACGCCCTCTTTATTCCACTCCCTCTTTTTTTTCTTTGGAAGAAGTTTTGTTTTAAGTTTTCATTTAGAAACTTTATTCAGACTGTGAAACATTCACCTTTTGACTAATTCAGTATTGTGCAATGCAGTAAATCCCAGGATATGACCCACACCTACTACGAGTTCAGTGGAGAGCTCAGTCTCACTCTGCTACTCCGTCTGTGGCCCTCAGTTGTTGCCTACGGAAAACATGTGTCCTTAAAAACTGCTAACATATATAGTTTGATTTTTTTAAAAACGGCTCAGTTGTTTTTGCAACAGCTGATCACTTTTGAAGCAAACATTGTTCAAACAGGAGGAACTAGTGCATTTGTTGGGTGCTACCTTCAGCAGAGTATTAAAACCACATTTGGCATGTGAATAGTGAATATTTGTGGCCGCAGAATAGTGTATGATGTGTAAGTCAATAAGGACTGCAGTGTGTGTGTTCATGGTAATAAAGAAACTTGTTAGCCAGGGCAACAGTGTGACTCATAGATGAGTTTTTATTTATATATTTATTTACTTTCGGACAGTGGTGGAGCTCTATGGCACAGAGGAAGAAGATATATCACACACAGACAACACTTTTCACATACATCATTGTTGGTTTGAATCCACACACAAAATGACAAAAGTTCAGCCGTTATATTTTAAAGCTGAAATAAGAGAACTTGGAGAAGCTATGAGCTGAAGCACGGAGCCAAAACAATGAGAACAGTGCCAAATGTTTTCCACATATTATTTCTGTTGGGGCTTTATGGGTAATGAGAGCTGTATTGTTGTTAACATTCAGTGTACGTGGCCTGTTTTCTGCAGAAGATTCAGTGGTGGTGGATGGGCAGTACGCGAGCTCCTTCCTGTCTCGCTCACTGCTTTATAACAGCTTGGACTTTGAGGTGGTGGTGCCTGACGATCTGGAGAGGGAGTGTGTGGAAGAGAAGTGCAGCTATGAAGAGGCCAGAGAGGTGTTTGAGGATGATGCTCTGACGGTAATGCTGCTGCTGGTGTCTCACTGCTGTACACTCATTTGAACATAGAGGTTTTTTTTCTGTTTACTTATACAGATAGAGAGAAACTTGTTTCACAGGCTGGGAAAACTGACAACAACTTAACTTTTCTGTTAATATGTGTGAAGAGTGATGGGAACTCTTGAAGGGAACCAGCAAGCTAGTTAATTTAATTAAATGTCTTTTAGTGTCATTGTTACTGCATTGCTGTATTTTTACCTGGCGTGGAGAAAATCCTAGTAATTATTTACTTCTACCTTAAATATAGGAAATTTTACCTAAACATACATTTGATAAATTTTCGACAGTGATATTAAAAGTATATCTTTCGTTATCTTAAGAAAAAAGTTTTGACACAAGAATGTCTTCACTGGGTTCAATGAAATATCCTGTTGAAGCTACATGATGATTCTTTTATTTTACTTTAAAGCTAACAACTCAATTACATCTCCTTGTGTTTCTGTTTTAGGAAAAATTTTGGAAGGACTATGTCGACAGTCATGGTAATGCTTTTAAAGATTAATATTATCCATGAAAGTTATCAAAATGTCTTGGTGTTGGGCTCATTTAGCCAAATGTAGTACCTTCATTTGAATAATATATTATATTAATACTATTATGACTGTCATCATTTGGATATGATATGTCAACCTTTTTTACTGTATTGCTATTATTTTATTTATTGTTTCTGCTTTGTGAAAAACACACATAAGAGTGTATCTCTGGATATTTAAAAATATATTTAGTCTTTTGAAAGTAGACTGTATCCAAAGTGTGTGAAAGTGTGGTAACAATGAATCCCTTATTTTAGAAAAAACCTGTAATGTGTGCCTGCTAACATATGCTGCAAAGTGTAACTGCAGCAACTGTTGGGAGTTTACAGTGAAACAAGTGTGATATTCAGTGCTGTGTGGAGTGTCACTGATGACAGTAATGACTGAAGTCATCACTGAAGTAATTAGTGACTGACTGCTCTGAGGGCTGATTAAAACACAATGGTTTGATGCTAACTGTGTGTGTCTTTGAAGCGTATGCACCCAAAGTGGATGTGTCAGGACTGGTGGCAGGGATCATGGCGCTCCTTGTGTTGGCTGTTATTGCAACCGTGCTGGGAATCTACTGCTACAAAGCCAAGACCAAGGATGGACGGAGGTCAGCGCAGTAAGCTCACTCTGAAGCACAGCTAATTCAGGGGTCACTTCGTCAGGTCTTTAACTTTAGCACAGAGTATGACATTTTTAATACTACTAGCCATCAGATAAGACAATCCTGCACACTGGTCTTGCTAAAAAACACAATGTTATTTAGCTTCACTGACTCCAGGACCTCTTGACAAATTTTCTTTTCTTTTCTGAAGATTGATTGAGTCCAACACACCTGCATCTAAGATGAATGGATGGACGGATGTGTGAATATATATGAAACAAATGACCAGATTTATATGAGCCTCACTGAACATATTCATAGTCCCTGAGGATGACTTGTAATCTTGGACTCTGGGGAGCAATACAGTGTGCCAGAGGAAGGTCACATTTCCTACAGAGACACCTGAAAGCTTTGCTGTGTTCATTTATAGAGTACTTGTACTGTAAGAAAGACGGTGGACAAGCAGTGTTTGTCTGTCAGACAAAAGAAAAAATCTATGCTTCACAGCAAAGGGGATGACTAATCCTTGTGAGGATACATAATTAAAATAAATTAGATGTAAAGACAGCCCAAGTTTGTGCCTCTAGTATCAAATTATATTATATTTGATTAAACTTGTACATGTGAGACTCTGTTGATACTGGAGCCACAGAAATAGGATATGCCAGTGTTTTCAAAGATAGAGAGAGAAACTATATCTTATTTCTCTTATTGTAATTTAATAATTTCCTCAATCCATTCAAATTTCTTTATTTAGTCATTCATGAATTCATTCAATACTCAGTTTCTATAATTTACCTGGCAATAAATCTGTTACATCTGTAGAGGAAGCCAGACTCAAAGTAAAAAGATAGAAAAACAAATAATGCTTAAAATGGAAAGAAATATCATTTGCACAGCAACTGCTGGTTTTGTCAATAACGGCTACTTTCATTGGCCACTGTTTTCTATTTTGTAGTCCTATGAGAGTCTCACGAGTCCTGACCTTTCATCTCTCACAATCATCAGTGAAAGTTTATACAGAACACAATCTGTAAAGTACACAAAATCAAACTTTTTTCCAACCTGATTAGCCTTAGAGTAGCTTGTTTTGCTGAATGAGTTTGTTTTCTGTATGTTGTGTTGCCTATTCAGGGTGCCGGTAAGGATGGCAGCAGATGGGCGTCCAGCCCCAGAAGCAGTGCCGCTGGCTCCGATCATCGCCCCAGGTCTACCCACCTACAATGAAGCTCTGCACCACAGTGGGCAGCATGATGCCCCACCACCTCCATATTCAGGGTGAGTGGATGCTCCAGGTTACACACGCAACTTAACACTGATTCAAACCAGCATTTGTAGCAGTCAAAATACTAATACAGAGCTGCATAATTATGGTGGATCAGGTGGACCTGAAAAAAAATTCTTTGTTAAACATACTACATTTTATAAGTCTGTGATGCAACATATATTATATTTAAGTTAGAGGAGCTCCTAGATTTTTAAAACCTCACCACCCTATGTGTCTGCCATCATCATACCATGTTTTACCCTCAAACAAAGAAATAAACATCAAAGACATACAGCACATAGTATCAGGATTAGAAACCGTGAGAGAGAAAATTACTGATTCTTAAACAGCACCTTGGAAACACTTTTATCACTTCAGTTTATAGAAAACCTAAAAAATACCATTAAAAGAGAATGGATTGGTTGAGAAAAGACATTATGAAAGCTATTGAAGCAGTTGTTACAATTGTGCAGAATTTAACTAAAAGTAAAAGGTTGTATTCTTTTTACTCATTAATGGCAAAACCAATAAATCCCCTTACAAGGGTTGGACCAAGGCCACTCAGGATACCAAAAAATAATTAAATTAAATATTACAGTGGTTAAGAAAAGGGCAGTTCCTATGTTGGTTAAATTTATTGTTTGTATTGCTTAGCCAGAATATCTCTTTTCAGGCGTCCATTGTATTCCCTAGATATTGAGATGTTTGTTCCTTTTACGTGTGGACTGTGTGTGTTTCTGATGAGACTCTGATGTTGCATCTTGGAAGAGTCCACTGCCATCTTTTTCATTCCAACCAAACACAGCAACAGTTAATCTCACAGTATGCTGCAGCCCTCTCTTTCTGAAGACTATTTCTAGGAACAAAAAGACACAGACTGTGGAACCCTCGTGGGCCATTCTGCTGTATTTAAGAAATCTCACCAAGCTCTCTTTCTGTCTTTGACCACAGGGGGGCGCCATCAGAGATCGCAGAACCAGAGGAAAACGAATGAGAGGGCAGAGCCTCTTCATTATGGTTGATGGGCACTGGTGGTTTGAGTGAACTTTTTAACATGCCTTGTTTTTTGAAAAAAAAATACTGTATTTATGAATGAAGTTATGACACAATCCCAGAATGGACAGTACAGACAGTATGATCTGCTCATTGGCTGATCATACTGTCTGTCCTCTACAGATGTGATGCTTTAGGTGGGTAGAACTGACAGGGTATAATTGTGGTACTGTAAACTCGTGAGTAGTATGTTTTTAAGGTACTTTTGCACAGATCAACTAAATTCAACAGCAATTCAATTCAAAGAGAAAGTAGTTTTTTAAAGGAAACTCAGATGTATTTTATATAATAAAATTCAGATCAATTACACGTCTATTGTAACTTGTAACGCTAGTAGACTCTGGTACATGTGTAAGTACTTAGAAGATCACATCAATTATAACATGTTGCAGTCTATGTGTTTGTTATCTCTGACAACAGTTTATTAAAGAACTATAGCTGGCTACCAAAGCTGAGCTCTTACTCAAAGAGTCAATTTTTACTGTCTTTCATAATGCAACACCACACTGCGCTGCTGTGCATGACAAATTGTGTGTGTGAGTTTGTGGATGTGTGTGCGAGTGTGTGTATGTGTGTGTGTGTGTGTGTGTGTGTGTGTGAGCGAGGGAGGGAAGGAGAGGATGAACGCCAGCCCAGTCATTCCTCTTAAAAATGGCGTCTTGTGAACAAAATGAGCGAAAATAGCTTTAGTGTGTGGTGAGTGAGCAGCAGGACAGCAGTTGTCGGCGCTGGATCAGTGTGAATATAGCTTCGCTTATTAAAGCTGCTAAAGAACGTGGAGCATCTGTTCTACGGCCCATCAGCCTAACACAGGAGACAATAGACAGTGAAATATATGGGGAGAGGAGAGGAGGGAGGAGGTGCTCCTGGCTGCTGTGACCCCCTCCCCTCCTCCTTCTCTGGCTCCTTCTCCTCCCTCCATTCCTCCCAGTCTACAGGCTCGTCAAGCGGAGAAATAAACAGAGAAGCGAGCGCAGAGAAGACATTCCTCCCTCCCCTCCCCCTCGCTATCTGCCCATCTTCATCCAGCCCTTTCTTTCATGGAGAGGAATTATCCCGCTGCAGGCTTTGGAGATCTAGGGGCTGGGACGGGATGGAGTTACGACAGATCGGCCAAAGCAAGGTAAGCTTCGTTGGGCAAAGCATGGGCACCCATATGCTCTTCTGGGTGCACCAGTGTGCTTAAAGTGGCTCCAACAATGCCATGGGCATAGCGCTGCTTGCGCCTCTGCATTCGGCCAGGCTGCATGGTGCTGCTAGATGGCCACCAGTTTCAGGTACAGCCAGCCGTATTGTCATCGGGGGAGGGGAGGGGTATGGGGGCTGTCTCCAAAATGCATGGAATGCGATGGAAGGTTAATAGTGATACGGAGACAGAGGAGAGGGGAGAAACGAAGGGGGATGGGTTGCTGGAAGCCGAGTGTGTTATTAAAAAAAATGAAAGATCACATCTAGGTTGTAGCACTGCATTGTCTCCGCTGCAGCTTTGTCTTGCTTTTGATTTAACAAATGCATGACAGGGGCAGGCGCAGGTTGGTTGGCGAGGTTGATTGGTACAGTACTAATTGGCTGTAGCCTACAAATCAAAGCAATGCGATGCTTTAAACTGCTGCCTGATATCTAGCAAGGAGAAACAAGCAATGCATTCTATTAAATAAAAAAAGAAAAACTTGTGTGTGAATAAAATATTGTGCGAAATAAAGAGTGATCTATTTTATCAACTAAGTTTATATAAAAGTTCATTCAGAGATCAATCACAAAATAGATACCGTAGCTAATTATGGTGATGGCAACTGAATTAATTGACTGTCAGAAGTGTGTGAAATATGGCTGGTACTATGAATAAGCTTGCTGGTCCCTTCACATCAAAGGTGACATTCTCCCTTATTAGTAAACAGTACTGTACAAGAATGTCACGTGACTGGCAAACGTGCCAGACTGTCACCGAATTAAACATCAGCTAATTTAAGTTAACGGTCGCATTGTAACGCTTTTATGACTGAAAAATAGCATTGGCGCTAATGTATTTACACCAGGTAGCTTCCAGTATCGTTAGACCACATTATTAGTTACCTTACTCATTATCCAGCAGCCTATCTGTCACTGACTGCATCTGTGCAGCATGCAGCTGCAGCCAGCTCACTTCCCTGGTATTCCACGGAACTGGCCACACAGCCTGATGTACAACAAACGTTAGCAAACAGGCTAATTATCCAGTAAGACAGGCAACGCGCTCCTAAGTGCAGACAAACTCTCAAATTCTGACCGTCTCGACCGGCGTGACTAAGCTTCCACTGTTAATAAATGACTGACAAAGTCAGTTTTCCTCACACGTAAGTGTTATGTGTTGGAATTGCTGCCAAGAGCCATGCTAAAGTTAGCTAGGTCCTGTTAGCTTTGCTCCACGTTAGCGGTCGCCTTGACAACCACATCAGTCTTCCGTCTGACTCCCCGAGTTCCTTTTCTGGCACAAATTTTAATTAAGCTGTGTGCATGATGCTTTTCTTTATACCACAAACGGAAAAAGGTAAATGTAGAGCAGATGATTTCATTTTGTCTTCCTGCCTCGGTTGAAGGTGAGATCCGATGCCGATACAACGTGTACGTATTCTTGCCTTCAGTAGTACCCTACATGGTCGCCTCACTCATCTCAGGCAGCGGTAAACTGAAGGTTAGTCGATGCCCTCTGAAGTTGTTGTTAGATTTTCTCGGAAATTTTTCCGTTAAGTCCAACCTAAACCAACTACCCTCAGCGCAGTTATTTAATAGCAAACAATCGAATACTTAATTGACCAATTTGTAAAAATGTATACAGCAGTGAATAACAGATTCCACTACTTTAGTGCTCACATTGATGTCATAAATTTTAATTTAGCTCATATATGACAAAAGAATACTGTGAAAATAAAGACATTTATTTAGCTCATTAGAAAAAAAATCATAAGTAAAAGAAAGACCATCAAGTGCTTTTATGTGATGTACGCCATGGTGTTTGCTGTTTTTCAACTAATCAGTACAAGTTGTTTCAGCAAATACATTGAGCACTGAAGTTCCTTCAACACTTCAGGAAAGCTTTAAAATTTTTCACAATGAAAATGTTTCATTTCAGTTGATATCTATCATTATTGAAAAATTTTAATGATATATTTTGACCATGATCAAGAGAAAAAATAATAATTTAACAATTTAAATTTGAATTTAAGTAGACCAACTTTTATTTGGTAAACCACTTTAACCATATTACTTTGAATTAGCCATTCTTTGTCTTGACTGTGAAAACATTATTATTATTATTGCTACTAATACAACCCAAGAAACTGTCTGTTGGTGAATATAAAAATCCTTACTGCCAATACTCCTCACTAATAGCTGAATGTAAGCATTGGCAAAACATGGCAGTGGTTCTCAGTCGTTGAGTGAAGTGGTTTCACTATATTTACCCCAAAATACAAATGTAGAGCTGTCCTTTATTATTTATAGTTACCTCACCATCTGCACCCACTTTCTCAGTAGACACTGTTTGCTGTGGTTGTGTCACATGTTTATGATGCAAACAAATTATACACCTGTTAAATAATTGGCTGCCTAGTTTCACTTAAAGTATGCTTTGTCATCAAGGGTCAAATTATAGACTCATAATATAGGCTGTCTATAAGCTAAGTACATGCATTATACACCTTCATAGCTGTATGCATTCTGTTCATTTCATTCATTTTTAGTAAAACTACCAAATATTCTACCGAACAATTGGATGTGTTTATTACCAGTGCACATCTCTATCATTTAATTGGCCAGGACAGTTTAATGACAGGGAACACAGTACTGAGGTGGTTTTCGTGCCAGGTTTGGCTTCTGGCATCCCCGGGCTGAGTCAGCTAATAGGACCGCTAAGACTAAGCTATGTTAGCAACAAGTAAATCTATTTGTCCATCAGGACACTCCATTAAACACCTTGGTACTATATTCCTTAGATTTTACAACATTTATAAATGATTAATTGACCTTTAATGAAAACAGTTATATAGACTCCTTTATGTTGACTGCAGGTGTTATGTCATGGTTATGATGGTGTCTTGTATTGATTTTGAAGAAATCAGAGGGAAGCCCTTGCATTTAGCATACAGACAGAGGAGTGATTTTACAGCTGTTACCAAACTTAATTTTTACTGTGACAAAGAAAAATGAAGAAATTCTAAAAAGTGTTAATTAGTCTAGGAATTTATCATAGCATTTTTTCTTATTTTTGTGGTTTAGGAACAACACATCCTTCAATTTAGTTTTTTAGTGACTTATGTTAGATAAACTTTCACTAGTTAAAGACAGGTTATTTGTCGGTTACAGACCAAAATTATGTTTTAGGAAGAAAGTTACAGGAGCCCCTTAGAGTGGAGTAAGGAAAGTATGTACTTGTTACAAAATAATGTTTTGTTTACTACTTTAGTAATTAACTTTTATAGGACAGATTTATTGTTTATGAATACAGCTTTGCAATATAAAGTAACAAATTAGATTTTCTTGGTTTTGAAATCAAACCAGTAAAACTTTGGTTGAGGACCAAATTGAGGTAGAATTTTTGGCATGAGAAACCATTTACTGCCTGAGAAACGAACTGAGGAAAGCCAGTGCTGTTTAGGGAACAATCCCAGGAAAGCCTTTCACAGATTGAAAAGTACTTTAACATGCTGCACTTTCCTCTGTGAGTGGCAAAATGAGAGCAGAAATTGGATAAAATTTGTATTATAGGAACACTGGGTCGTTGCACTAGCAATTAACAACATCAATAAGAACAGAGCGAGTGAACATTATACAAACACTCAAGTGACAATTGCAAACCCTCTGCATTATAAGTGATGATTTCAAAATGAAAATGTGCAAGAAAGTAAGGAGTCAGGCTTTTAACAGTACATTCAGTAACTTCCATTCAGATGGATTTTGTTTTTATTGTTTAAGTGTGAGAGTCGTAGCATGTGTCAGAGCAGTGAAGCCACCTTAAATGAGTGTCATTAAACTGAAAATATCATGCATGACTTTAATGATGCTCATTTAAAATATTACGCATCTCACATTTCAGATCTTGTTATTCTCTCAATATAATCATGAAATGTAGAGTCATTCTTAGAATTCCGGCAGCTTGAGGTGTGACCAGGGATTCTTGCGGGACTCAACAAAATCAGCTTTATGCTGGAGAAAAAAAGAGAACCTTTAAAACTCTACAGCAAAATTTGTGTGGCCTGGGGACTTGACGGACTGCTGTAAGGGAAGGGCAAGAGGTAATGTGGCCAATACTAACCCGTCCTAAAACAAAAGTAATGTTTACACTCCCAATTAGACTCCTGACACAACATTATTACCTAGTCTTTCTTCCTCATTTCTTTATGCTGTAAACTGTGTACATATGTCCTGCAGTTGGATAGACCATACTTTTACCCACTTCCTTGCCGCTGACCATTCATTGCCAAAGGCTTCTTTGAGTTATTTCCTTGGTGTTGTCATATTTGATTTGTGCAAAATTCTCTGTCAGTGTTCTGTATATCTCCTCCATGGTTAGGATCCATAAGGCTCCTGTCATTAACACTGATGTACAGTAGGCTCACTTGACAGTGGCAAGCGTATGCCCACCACTCATTTATAACGAACATGTCTCCTGATGCGTGGGTGCAGATGACGCTGATAGTTTTTTTCACAAATCTGATTGACTTTTGTCTCCTTTATGTCTTGCTGTATCTCCCCCTACACCATATTGTCAAAAGATAATTAACTGAATCAGAACATGTCAAAATCAAAAAACAGACACAAATACACAAACACATTTACCAGCAACACTGTCATCACTGAAAGTATTTTTTAAGTCTCTGTCTGGTCAGCACCTGACCAGAAGTGAAATTAAAGGTTTGTTCAATTAAAAATAAAAAATAAAAAAATAAGCAAACAAACCCATAAACAAAAAGTAGAACTATGAGTTGCTCCATAGCCTAACTTAAGAAGCTTGACAATGCTTATCCAGAGCAGTCCTCTTTTCTGAAGGATGTGACATAAAGACGAGTAAGTGGGTGTTGATGATAAATACAAAATGCACTCAATGTCCTTACAAACTGCATAATTCGTAAAATCAATTAATCATTCAGCAGATGTGTCAGCACATCTTCTTTAACCAGTTACATCTTTATGAGCTAAAAAGCTTAAAAATGATAAAATTATTGTGCCTTTCTAAATGGTTATAAGTGATATCTAAAAATGCTATGTTTCTTAAGTTCTGCTAGATGAATCATTGTATGTACAATCATTCTCACTACAATGTAGGGAAATCCAGACCTAAGTGCCATTATCAAGGGCACTGATAGGTGATTTCACCTATATTGTCATATATATAATTATAGATGAAGCAATGGCAAAATTATACTGGTTTCAAAATGTGTTAATGAACCCAAAACAGCAACTCCCAGTGATGGCCTGGGTAGTTTGACTTACTGGATATAGACTGTGGTTATAAGCTTGTCATTGGATGGCTATTTCATATGGCAGTCTCGTCCAATTCTGCTATCTTCATGTTACTACTTTGCAAGGGCGCCATCTTTGCATCTTGGCTTTGTGCCTCCCAAAACAGTTGTGATTGGTTTAAAGTAATATGAACCAGGCAGAGCCTTTTTACTACAGTAGCAGAATGGTAGTTATGCTGCCAGACCTTTCTCCAGCACTGACACAACACTGTGGAGAAAGGACTGGCTATGCTAGACTCCCACTAGGGTAACAGACTTTATGGATTAGATATTAGGTCTTTTTTTTAAATGACAGAGGTATAATAATTGAATTTTATCAAGATTTGGTGAACATCAATAATCACATCAAATATTATGCCTCATAAATGGGATTTGAACAGATTAATAATGCCAGCACTAGTGACAGATCTGCAAATGTACATACTACAAATGTAACTTGTGAAAAGTAATTATTTCACTCAGCAATGATAAACTAAACAAACATACATGAAAAATGATAAGCCTTAAAAAAAATCACTCGCTCAAAACTTAAAGGAGAAATGTGTTGAGTCAGTATGATTTGCGTTTAGTTCCATTATCTTAATCTACAGTGGGCCTTTTTTCAGCAGCCATAGTAATAAAATAACCCTGCTAGCATAGCTAGTTTGTTCATTATTAATCATGCTAGCTTTTGTCCAGAAGAAACTACCATTGTAACATTTGACAGAGAACAAACCCCTTTGTCTCAGGACCTTCTATTTACATTTATAACAAAAGACAATACAGTTTATATCAATATCACTTGATCTCATGTTAAAATACATAACTCTGTTTTTCCATAAAGCCTTGCCAGTGTTTGCATCTCACCTCTTTCACACTCCACGCAACGCCACCCCCCCACTCACTCACAAGTTCTCCTGCAACATGGAGAGAGACTCAGCACCTGCCTACACTGCTCAAGAAGAACTGAGCCATTTTCTCGTTATAAAAAGTTGTGTAATAAGCACTAATGCTAACGCTAATTAGCTATCAAATAGAGACAGTGGTTCTGTTTTATCCCAATGATGTAATAGTTTGCGATCACATTGACAGGCAAATAAATCTGCAAATAAAATGTTTAAAGTGCCAAAAAGTAAAAATGACAAAACATACTTTACGTGATTAATGTAGGTATACATCAGGTTTGTCCACTATGGACTATAAGAAACTACGGTTCCTTTAATTTTTGCCATATAATAATACCCTTATGCTATGTCACGATGTTGCCTAAATGGCCATTGTTTTTGGGCTCCTAATAACTTAAAGCAGTGCCGTACTCTTGATTGTTATTAAATTGATAAAAAAATCTCAGAATTTGCATTTACCTCAAGGGGGGCTGCTACAACCTTAAAAAAGGGTGGGAGCATGATGCAAGTACAAAGCACCTGGATGTACTGCTCTCATCCATATCAATACCGCATGTAGTCCTTTTTGGACGAATACCCCATGACGAGTGAGCAGAAGAGTACTGAACGGCAAAAGTCCATACAATGTCATCAAAGTGACCAATATGCCCTCTCACTCGCTGTGAGTTTTCTGTATAATGACCTGCTCTATTTACACATGCACTCATTCGCACATGACAAGCCTTGTACAAGGAAGCTTGTCAGGGTAAAGTCTTTTTGATGTCTGGATAAGTTCAGGGTCGCAGTGATTGCAGTTATTTGTAGAAGATTTGGATTTAAAAGAGCAGAGCAGCAGAACCAGCGCAGCTGTATGTATTCTTTAACAGCAGAGGAGAAACCTGTAATTGTACTCTGCTTTAATTAAATTGTTTTTATGTTGTTGCTATCTTAGTGGTTCATCTACCCGTTGATACATTGTGCAGCTGCACGGTTTCAAACAAGGACAAAAATTTTGTTTTAATGTTTTATTTTGGTCACAGTTTATTTTGATAAAAGTACATGGGGCATCGGACATGTGGCTTTGACTTACAACTGAGCAACTTATGTATTCTAGACTAAAGGTTCCAACATACGATTTTTTGTCCATCCCTGGGCAGTGGTTGGTTGGTCCTTACACTGTCCACACCTTTTTCAGGCCAATATGATGCGAGTTATTCCATGTGGATGTCATAGAGGATGGAAGGTAAGCACAGAAAAGATACACACCTCAAGATTGCGTGAAGGCAGAAGCAGCCATGTAAAGGTAAAAAATGCAGTGCAGTGGCAAAAGAAGAAATATTCTCTCTTGTCAAAGAAGTATTTTGCTTAAATGTACTTCACTTTGATGTTTGAACCTCACTGTGCAGAGTGATGGGGATGCAGTGTGCAACTTACACAAATGTGATGTTGAAACTTGAAGGCCTCAGGTCATTTTCACTTTGACTTTTAAAGTGAAGAAGGAGACATCCAGTAAACCTTTTTGAGTAGAAACGCACAGTCTTGACTTCCGATTTTTTTTAACTGAGAAAGATGTAATTATCACAGAGGTAGTTGAACTTTTTTGTGGAGAAAATGTATCAGATACAAATTATTCAAATCAGATATTTTCATGCCATGAAAAAAGTTTGAAGGAAATCTTTGAAATAGCCTCTGAGTAACAGACCTGAGGCATTGTTGTTTGTTTGCAAATGTTAGCTTTCAGCAAACTCCAAGTTTTAGTTACAACTTAAATGCTGACAATGTTGTAAACTGGTAATTACGGTAACTTTCATAAAGCATCTTTGAGCTGTATACCTTTTTTGGTTTTTGGGTAAAATGACAGAATGAGAAAATTATGCCAATCACTAGAATACAGAGACTGAAATCTCCAGGAAAATGTTTTGGCTTTTCGTTAAGGATGAAAGAAATGCTGTAAATGCTTGGGGAAAAAAGAAGCTATGTTTGGACCATAATCTTAGATCTGACATTATGGATCCATAGTAAGAGTGAAGTGTTAATGCTCTAAACAGGTAAATGGACTTCTAAACAGCAGAGCCAACAGTCTAACCCAGCATAAAGACCGCAGACTTGTTTTAAATAAGGCTCTAACCTAATGACTTTGTGTTCCTCAGCCTTGTGTATGGGAGCTCCAGGTCATCCCACCCAGACTCAGAGCTTCTCCACCGACAAGCCTATGGCACCCCACACCACCTCCAGGGCTATGCAACCAACCACCACCCAGGAAGTTCCAGACAGGGCGGGGCCTGGGGGGCTCCTGGACGCACACTTGGTAAGGATTCACTGGATATTGTTACTTACAATACAAATCTAGAAAATACCATGCCTCAGTATTTCTAGGGATATCGATAATATTTGGACTTGGTTGACTCTCAACTTTAATTTAAGAATAGTTACATTCAGACCTTATATTCATAATCCTGGTGTGAGATTGAAGGTCAGGAAAGGTTTGAAACCCAGCGAAGGATATCAAAGATCAGTGGTAATTAAAAGTTTACAAGCATTCAGTGTCAAAGTTCACTTGAAGACATGATGTTACAGACGCATGCTGGACTTACACTTCTCACAAAAACCTTTTTTTTTGCCATGGTTAGCTTTCTGAAAGAGGGAAAAACTGTATTGATGGAAAAATATGCAGTGGAAAATAAACTGCCTAAAATAATTTCACTTTGGACTTAAGTTATTTTAAGTTAGTATGAATAGTGTATGGAATTGTTAGTACTGAATTATTAAACTACTACATTTTACCTGTTGCCTCTTTTTCCCTGACTCTGCATTGTAACCGCAAAAGGTCTCTTTTGGTTTGTTTCTTTTCCAATGTTTTTTATTAAACCAAGACATTCAAATGTTCCCATTAAATTCTTTTATATATCTCTTGGCTTTATTTCTATATTGGTCAGTTGTGCATGTGTTAACATTCACAGTATAATAATATAGATAAACAGTATGCAATCTTACAGATATTAAACTGGTAGCTAGTGAGAATTAAATCTCTGTTTTTTGGGTGCATCTAAAGCAGCTATGGTGCAGTGCTTCATCTTGTGCAGCGTGTGAGTGTTTTCAGGCACAGCTCCTGTTCTTGCTCATTTAAGTGCTGTGGTGGAATGTGCCAAACAGTTGGTTACAGTGGAATGTAAATTAAGGGTAGGGTGATTAATCACAAATCTCTCAACCACATTTCAGATTGCTTCTTTCTTATCTTTTAAAAAAAGCTGTGAATTTGTGGTGTTGCATGATGAAAATGGTTGACAAAATGAGAAGAGATACTAGTCATCTGTCCAGTTAAGAATATAGTGTTATTGTATGGAGGGTGAAAGAAGGATGTAAATGCAAGGCATCACAAATTTACAACCAAAACAGTTTGGTGAATTCTCTGTATAAAATCTCTGTGATCTGTATTCATTCTTACTCAGCAACACAGTGATCTACATAGCTTCTTCCTTCTTAAAGGTAGTACAATTAAGATAGATAAATAAATAGAAGTTTGTAACAAAGGTTTTTTAATTCCTGCTTTTATGTTAATAATATGATCTGTTATTTGATTTGTGTGAATAAAGGAGGGTTTTTTGGTTTGTTGCCAGGCTTGTCGGGGCTGTTTGATGCCAGCCTCCACCATGCCAGCCCCTCGCGTCCTGACCCCTCCGTCATGAATCTGATTTCAGCTCTGGAGTCCCGAGGTCCACAGCCCCCACCCTCTGCTTCCTCCCTCCTTTCTCAGTTTCGCACTCCCTCTTGGCAGACTGGTGAGTGTCAGCCTGTTATGGGAATGCCACACTCGAAGAAAAAAAAATTGTTGTTAGTTCTTGCTACTATTGAAATATTGTTTTTATAAATAAAAAAAATCATTTGCAAATTATTTAAATTAATTTCATTTGCAAACAGTACCCCTAAATTAAAAAGTTCTTATTACTAGAATGCTAATTTTTATAACTTTGTTAAGTTTGAATAGTGCCTCGCATTGACCAACACTGTCCATGTAATGTTGTGTCTTGTAGCAATGCATTCTCCAGCCCCAGCGGAGCTTTTTATCTCTGGAGCACTTCCAGGTTCCAGCTCCTTCCCCTCATCCTCAGCCCTTTCTGCCTACCAGCATCCCGGCTCTTTCTCTGGACGATCTTTTACTCCCTCACTATCCTTGCAGGACACGCCTACATTTAGCCCGACTTCCAATGGTTTGCTATCCCCCCATGATCCCCTGCTGCACATAAAGGCACCCTCCCAATCCAGCTTGGGCTTTGATCGCTTACTGTCTTCCCAGAGTGCCACCTATAGGACATCCCAGGAACCCCCAGCTACTCCTCATTCCCAAGCCCCTTCCACCTCCTCCAGTTGCCATGTACCCTCTCCCCAGTTCAACCTTTTGTCCTCCCAGCTCCACAACCAGTCCTCCCAACTCTATAACGCCTCTATGTTCTCTTCCACACCAGCACTGCCACCCACAGCACCTCCTCCACCCCAACCTCCTCCAGAGAGGGCAGTTTCCCGACAGGACAGTGTGATCAAGCACTACCAACGCTCATCCCCAGCCCAGTCCACTCCACTCCCCCTACAGCAATATATCAGCTGTGGTGGGTCAGGCTACCAGCAGCTAGCTAGCCACCATCGGCATTCTGGAGTTTCCTGCAGTCCTCTTGGGGAGCAGAGCCCTTCCTCTGACCCTAAGCCCTCTCTAGGGATGGACTCCAAGCCGTATCGACCTATCATCCAAACTCCCTATACAACGTCATCCTCCAGCTCCTCCGCCTCCGCCTCATCTGGCACTAAAGGAGCCAAGAGTTCCAGCTCCAGCAGTGGCTACTCCTCTTCAGGCTCAGCTTCATCCTCTTCCCGTACCCCACACACTCCCCCATCAGCCTCCTCCACCTCCTCTTCGTCTTCTTCCAGCTCCAAGACAAGCACTGGCTCACTGTCTGCCCCCTCACGTCAGCAGCCTCCACCTCAGTCAGTACCAGCACCACCTCCTCTACCAGTGGTGTCATCCACCCTTGTTCAACAGTCTGCACCCAAACAATGCCTCTCTACTTATGACTCTCCGTCTGTGGCCAAAACTAGCACAGGTCTACCAGACCAGACCCCTCCCCAGCAACATGCTCAGTCCTGCTCTCCCAACCAGCCTCCACCTCCACACATGACCCAATCTTATGGAGGCTTCAGCTCACCTCATGCCCAGGACCTGAGCTCTGCAGCCGGGGGTACTGGTGGGAAGGCCTTCACTGGTATAGGCTCAGGGGGTCGCTCTTTTTCTGCAGAAATAGTTTTTGGAGACTCAAGTTTCGGCTCAGCTCCTCTCAGAAGAGCAGGCAGTCCTTCCTTAGGCTATGGAGGTGGTGGAGGATCAACAGGAAGTGGATCCATATCAGGAGCTACTGCACTTGGATCTGCAGGATCAGGGGGTGGGACTGCTGCTGTTGGTAATGGAGGCAGCAGCTCTTACCACTTGCCTGAGTCCAGTCCTTCACCGTCCATCAATTCTAATATCAGTCACCCTGGATTGCATTCTCCTGCTTCTACACGCCCTGCACAATCCCCTGGAGGCTCAGGGGCCACCAAATACTTGTCCTCCATCCTCTCTCCTGCTTTTATGTCCTCACCACAAGGTTTTCCAGATACACAGCAAGCACAGAGTCAGTCCTACCACTCAACACCACCCAAGCCAAAAACAGAGGCCAACATGCTAGGAGTGGAGCGATCCCAAGATGAGGAGGAGGATGATGATGATTTCCTCATCCACCACTTGCTACATTCCCAGAGCTCAACTCCCCATCCATCCCAGCATCACCCACCTCCTCAGCAATTATCCCAACCACTGCCACAAGCCAGAGATGGTGAAGGCAAGGGTGTGACCTATGAAATTAACAAGCTCTCAGAAGAACGCTACCACCTTCAAAGTGTCATTCGTACCAACAGCATCACCAGTACTTCAGGTCCTGGAACAGCAATTGGTGATGCAGCAAGTGGCTTAAACAGTCAGTTGGAAATATCACAAAAGAAACAGCAGCAGCAGACCAAATCGGAGTTGACCATATCAAAGTCAACCGCTGGAGGGGTGGTAGGGGTCACTGACTCTTTCTCCCACTCCCATACTACCCACTCCCATCAACAACAGCATGACTCTCTAGGCTCTGTGGTACATTATGGAAGAGGGGACCCTTACACACAGCACCCACACCCCCAACATTCCCATCATACCTCACACGTGTCCTCACACTCTCAGCAACACCCTCAGCACTCCCAAATCTCGCAGCACTCTCGGCACACTCAGCACACACAGCACTCTCAACATTCTCAGCATAGCCATCCCCATTCCCACTCGCACAGCCACTCGCACATGGAGCTGAAGAAGACTCCAGATGCCAGTGACAATGCTTACTTGTGTAACACGCCAGATGTGCAGCAGCAGGCTCGACAAAACCAGGTCCCACTCTCTCTGATTGATTCACCGCCAGACCCTCCCCAGCAAAGTCACATGCTGCAGTCTGTCCTTTCCCATACCACCCGAACCAAGATGGACTCCCAGCAAGCCCCTGCACAGCAACAGCAGCAGCAACAGCAGCATCCCATGAGCCAGCAGGCTATGATGGGTTCAGCTGGAGGACCAGGACCTAGTGGGGTGGAATCCCACCCCCAGAACCCATCCTCACAGTTGCAACTCCAACTCCAAACCCAGGCTTTAGATACTCACTACAGCCTCGGGGGTCCGCAAAGAGATCAAACCCGAACAAGTCAGAACTCAGTGTCTCCACTTGACATGCTAGAACAGTCTCTTTCGAGAACAAACAGCAGAGACAGCGGTGGAGCTCTAGACAGAGCTGGGGTGGGGGTTTCTGTTGCAGGGGGGGAAGGAGGTGGCGGAGATAGACACAGACAGCAACACAGACTTACACCCCACCACCATCCCCAACCATCCTCAGATCTCCATGACTTTCTCTCCGAACCTGATTTGGGCTTGTCCGCTCCCTCACACCTGCACCACCTTAACCAGCCTCAGGCTCATGCCCATCCCCATGCCCACCACCCACAACAACCGCTCCCTCACCATCAGCTGTCGCACTCTCAGTTAGCTCACCCACACACCCACCGAATGGCAGCAAATATGGTAACTCCTCAACAACAGCAGCAACAGCCCCAACAAAGAGAACCTGAAACCCCGCTGTCACACTCCCAGTTAGACCAGCTGAAACAGCACCAGTTTGACACAATGAGCCCAGTGGGTAAAGTGGGACAAAATCAAGTCCAACAGCCCCAGAGGTTTGCTCCTCTAACATCCATCTGCTTCCCAGACTCTCTTTTACACGATGAAGATCGCTCGTTCTTTCCTGAGATGGAGGACATGTTCTGTTCAGCTGATTACAAGTCAAGCTGTGCTGGAGATTCTGCAGCAGGACAGGCTGCTCAAGACAGCCTCACCCAGGGTCATGGACAGGGGCAAGAGGGCATGGAGGCCTTAAAAACAGCAGGAACCGGAGAGGACTATGATATGGTCGGACATCACAGTGATCAAGGCTATGGACAGTACTGCCACAGCCTTTCAGGAACAGGAAATACTAATTTGCATTTAGACCTTGACTCTATGAAGACCCATGAGCTTCCCTCCACTGTGAATACTGACCAGCTTGGCCTCATCCAATCCCAGACTCCCACTATGGGATTGAGCTCAGCAGTTCAAGGGGATGGCTCAGTAAACAAAATAATGGGAGCTGTGGGAGTGTGTGGAAGTTCAAGCACCACAGGTTTGACCTCACCTATCTTCTGTTCCTCTCGACCCAAGAAGCTGCTAAAGACCAGCTCATTTCACCTGCTCAAACAGCGGCGCGAGCCACAACCCCAAACAAAGAAAAACTACGCGCAGGAGTACGAATTTGAGGACGATGAGGATAAAGCTGATGTTCCAGCTGACATTCGCCTCAACAGTCGACGGCTTCCTGACCTGCTCCCTGATCTGGTGTCCAGTTGTAGGAAGGCTGCAGGGGCATCAGGAGTTAGTGGGCTCAGTCCACTGATGGGTGATATGGACTTCTGCCACCCCTCTGGTTACTCTTCCCTTGGACCTCCTCCACAACCCCTTCCTCATGAAGGCCCGAAAAAAAGAGGCCGGAAACCTACTAAGCCAAAACGTGAAGGCCCCCCTCGCCCACGTGGTAGACCACGTATACGGCCTCTTCCAGAGCCTCCATACTGCAGGGGGCTGATGGGATCAGTGGCTGGAGAAAGTAGAAGGGGTCGTGGGCGGGGTCGAGGGCGTGGCAGGAAGGGAGAGGGGCTTGTGGAAATGCATCAAGATATTAACAAAGCACAAAGCCTCCCATATCATCATCAACAGCAGCATCAACAGCAGCAGTTCAGCCAACAACAGCATCTCCAGCAGCATCCACACCAACATCACAGACAACAGGCAGACCACCACCAAGCACCACAACAGCAGCAGCAACAGCATCATCTGCACCATCAGCAGCAGCAGCATGGTTCCTGTCCCCACCAACAACCACATCATCAACAGCAGCAACATCAGCAGCATCATCATCATCACCAACAACAACAACCATCTCAGCAGCCCCAGCAGGATCCAATCAGACCTATCAAGGTAATAATAGAAAAAAGAAGAGATAATCTTAGCAAGAAGCATAAAGTATCTGTCACAGAAAGTTAAAATAGAGTAAAAATAGGGACTCTGATGATGAATTAGCTCACTACCTATGACATGCAGAAATGTAAAAGAAATTGTTTAATTACCCAGGTTGTAATTTGAGTTAAATGGATCTACATAGACTTAATATACCATCCTTTGGGTTAAAAAAAAGTACATATGGGGAAAAAAATCACATTTTTCTTGGGTATATATTATGTTACTATGCAAAAACTGGGATCAGGATTTAAAATATCTACAGTCCTGATAGAAAGCTTGTGAAACCGTTAGAATTTTCTGTACTTCTGCTTTATGCTTATGTTCTGTATCTACTTATGTTATCTGAAATGTAAACAGATCTTCATCTAAATCCTAAAAATATAGTATGAGGACTCAGTTAACAAATACCAAATAAAACATACTTTTTCCAGGATCTGACATTAACTTACCGGGGCCCTGGTCCTTTAATGGAGAGGCAAATTTACCTGTCCAGACTCAGAAGTGACCTGGTTTCCCCACAGTTTCTGCTAGCTACAAAAAAAGGCAGTGGTGTCACAACAATTTTATGTCTTGAAAACTTATGGGAACTCAGTATAAGTTTGCACAAGCATTGCACACAAATCAGAACAGCAGCATGCCAAGCTAACGTGACCTGAACCAGAGACAGTGTTCTGCTTATACCTGGCTTTAACATTCACCGGCTAAAACTCTGTCAAAATATATTGACTTGACTCATTAACAAAAACAACAAATTTGCTTTGCTAGCACAGCAAAACATCGACAAAGTGCAACAACAAACTTTGCAAGTCAAAAAATATTACTTACCAGTCCAGCAGCAAGTCCAGCTCAGCGTCTGTCTTTTATCATTTTATTTAGCAAAACTCTCCACATCGTCTTAAAGCAAGTCTGATATCTACTCTTGTCAAGCCTTTGTTGCTCTCTCTTTTTCTTTTTCTTTTTCTTTTGCTTTTTCCTCTGTAACCATCTCCTCTCTCTTTGTCTTTCTGTCCTTGCTTGTTACCTCAGTGTGCAATGAATTTCCCTTTGCCAGTTCAAGCCTGACCTTAAGTTAGATTAGTCCCAGAGCAAAAACTTAAAAAGCCATGCTTAGTAAGAGAGGAGCATAATATATCTCTGTTTAAATATCTTAGAACTTTTTAACAGTCTTAGACTTTTAACACAGTCAGTGTAAGTGGCGTACGTCCTCTATACCCATAAAAGTTAAACCACAGTCATTCTAAATAAAAACTGTTGCATACCTTTACTGAAAATCCTGTTTGGTGTCTTAATCTGTCCACCTTTACTGTTTCTTAGATCAAACTGCCCATTCGCTCCATGCTTCCATCAGAATCCTTGTTAAGGACAGACTCACTATCCAGCACTGACCCTGTTCTGTCAGATGGATCAGTGGGATCAGCACCCTCTCTGGGCCTGAGTCCTGGACCCAGCACCACCATGGACATCAGCAGAAATGATGTAAACCAGACTCAAGACAAGATGATGAAGCATCAACAGAAAACCGAAGAGGTAAGGAGCACATGTGAAGTCTCGATATACAAAAGTAGAATGTAGAGATTGTAGAGATGTCGTAGAATGTATCTTACCTGATCGGTTACAGTAAGTGCTTGTTAAGTTCTCTTCATTAGTCATGTTGGTAAAGGTCCATAGTTTCTTTCTAAAACAAACACTGGACTTGTCTTTCGCAATTCATTTGTAACCAAAGCAGTGAATTAAAACTTTTGAGCCTTAAAAGGATGATAGCTAGGTTGCCTGAATTTAATGAAGATTGTCAGACCGAATTTTATGATTAATTTTTCTGATGTTTTTTTCTGTCTTCATAAAGTGGCAAAGAATGAAAATAACCGATTAGTGCATTAATCAGGAACCACTATTATTCCATACTTGTAATCTTGCGGTAATATTGCAGGATGCTTATATCTTTCTGATGGTTGAGGTCTGTCACTTTCACCTGTATGCGTAAGGCAAGGAGCTATAAACATAAGGAAGCACTGCATAGGACCTATGCATTTCTGCCTCAGTCTGCTGTATCTGCAGTCAGTATTTGGACTGTTAAGGGACACCTGATGTTTCCAAATCAAGTCAAGCTAATATACAGTTTAGTCAGTAAGTGTTTGAATGGGTGTCCCCTTATTTCTTATGTGGGTTGTACATTAACCAGGGATTGGGATTAAAGTGCTGACTCAGTTTTGAGGCTGTTGGCTGGTCTTCACATCTACAGGATTCAGCCCTAATCAAAAACCTAAAAAAAAAACCAAAACTGTGATTTTTTTGAACATTGAAGCGCAGGAATGAGCATTTTTACAGTGCAGCCAAAGCAACCAAAGAGTTTCTTCTTAGGAAAATACTGAAATGTCTTTGACTGGCTAAGTCAGTCACAAGACCTCATTTCAACTGAGTGCGTGTTCAGAACCAGGCTGAAGGCAAAATGCTGTGCAGAGATGGCAGAGCATCACCAGTGTCTGCTGTTGTCTGCAGGCTTCAGCCGGAGTTTAACATGATGATTTGGTTTAAGTTTGGTTTAACTTGCTTTTACTTTTTTGTTACTCGAAATTTGGGAGGTAATTTCTAAAAAATGGCCTCAGTTTCTACAATGATTTTATTAATAAATCTACACACTTTAGAATTATTAAACATAAAAGATTAACTCTTATCCCTCTGGAGTACAATGTAAAAGGGAGCAATACAATGATGGGACAACTGCAACATAAATATTAACAATAGCAATAATATAGAGACACAATCTTTAATATTTACTCACTGTGCTGCTTTTAGATGACAATATATGCACATTCTGCCTGGTAAATGTAATTTAGATAGATAAATGTTTTCTTATGCAATCCCCTTCATGTGATCATCAGCATAACCAGCATCTGTGAACATCTTTAAGGACATGACATAGCATCATTGTTCATAAATGAAAAATCAAACTTTATACCCAACTATCTGTTGAGAGTTTAAACCTAACATTCTCTAAATAGAATTTAAAAGCATTATTCTCTCCTTATAACACAGATGACGTGGAAGAAAGAAATTGACGATCCGCTGAATCCTGATGCCTGGGCTACTATGCAGAAACTCTCCAGTTCAGTAAGTTGCTTCACAGCCTCTACAAAAATGAGCAAAGCCAGGAGCTTCATATATAATTCATAGCTCATCCATTCAAACTCAAGCCTCTGGTACAGAGAGAAACACATTCTCTTCCTTCTTCACACCTCAGCTGCCCACAGGCACTTCTACTAATACCTGTGCAGAAAGGTAGCATTTTGCTCCGGTATTTGTTCAACTAAATATAAGAAATGATGTGTTCTTGTTGTCTCCAGTGGAACAAACACAGTATTTGAATTTTCAGTCATGTTTTTTTGAGGTTTGGATAGAAGGAGGTTATAGTTGACTGACAGCCAGCTCTTTCTGACTGACAAAAGAGAGAGGAGAGAGATGGCTGTTACCAGGGCAGCTGTTGCCACGGTGACTACATTTTTCAGTGCAGGAACCTTGCTGCCACCTGCTGTCTGTTAAGATTCATTACCCATAGCCTAGTGTCCAGGATTATTAAGCTGATTAAAGTGACATTTTGAGGTAAATCAAGTAAAAATCCTTTACTTTATACCTCATAAGAATAAGGATGCTCTTAAATGTAAAAGAGTCCCAGAAGTGAAGATTCTAAGGTACTCACACAATGTTTTGGGGTGATGATACAACATAGCATCAGTCGTGATGATTAATATGAAAGCTGAATCAGAATGTGGTCCTTAGAGGTAGAGAAAAAAAACTGTCATTATTTTTATTCCAATCACTTCATGCTTGTTTATTGTCTGCACTTACAGTGTGGAACTAATTTGTCTTTATTGTTTCATCATATTTATCTTTTTGTTTCCATACACACCAGTTTTAGACAATATTCTGTTATTTAACCCTTATTCATGTATCCTCACGTAATGAATACATGCCCTCAAACAAACTTAAACCATTGCAGATGCCTTCTGGAAAAACATGTTGAGTAAATTGTAAAGATGTTTTTAAAGGATGCAGCAGTTAAAGGGTAAATTTTAGTGAGCATACATGTGTCTAATCATGCAATCATTTTAGGTAGTTTTTTGTTTGTTGTTTTGTTGTGTCTGAATCTTGTTCTTTAAAATTATAATGGAATGTTCTGTCAAGATACATACACTTATTTCCAGAAGATTCAGAAACAAGGGAAATTATAAAGAAAAAACTGAACCAGATAACAGCAGAACTACTTGAAGTTTAAAGCTGCACAAGTCAATTTTTTACAACAAATTATGAAAGAGCTCCCTAATAGTGATAAACTGAGAATGATCGTAAAGTGTGCAGCTCCCCTCAGCTTTTTGGGATGTTTTACTATCTGACAGGTTTTGTTTTAATTTTACCATCTGCAGCTTTACTGTTCTTTTATCATCCCACCACTCTCATCAAAACTTGTTTTCTGCAGCAACATGCATTTTTTTTCAGCGATTAAACTCTGGTAAACCCACTGCATCAAGCTCTGAACAGACAGAGACTAGCTGAAGAGACAGGTATTTGTGAAGAAGAAATAATGTTGGACCTATTCCTATTCCTATTCACTCATTCATTATTAATTTATTCATTTCAGCTGTGTGTCTGCTTGATGTGTTACTGTGCAGTTGTTCATGTTCACCACAATCATAAATCAACAAGGTGATGAAGTTTTGGGTACAGCTTGCCACTAGCGTTGCCACCTAGTGGTCCAAAAATGAGCTAACGCTGCTTTTAAGACACAGAAGTCTTGTTGTGTAAACATGAGATCAAATGACCAGTTGAAAGTGCTTTTTTTGTATATAAAGGAAAACAACTAGCTGACAGACCATGCTATCGCAGTGAATTTGGGACTGATAATTTCATAAGTGGCTCATCAGTGATGTGATTCTGCTCTTTTGCAGGCTGATGAGAAGGCTTTTGACTTCAAGCCCGGCTTCATGGCCTCCTTTTTGGACTTCCTGAAGACAGGCAGAAAACAGTCAGGCCTTGAGCTCGGACATGATGAAGGCGAGCCTGAAGTCCTGAACCCATGTTCCTCTCTGAAAGGAGGAATCAGACCCTTATCCCCACCTCCTCCTCCTCTGCCACAGACTCCTCCAGAGCAGCCCACAGGAACATTCAGTGAGCGAGGGCAGGGAGAGGGGTCCGACCTGGCTCTCAGCGGCTGCCCGAGCCCCTGCAAGCCTCTGGATGAGGAGCTGAAGAGGAACCTGGAGACGCTGCCCTCCTTCTCCTCTGATGAGGAGGACTCTGTCAGTAAGAATCAGGACCTGCAGAAGAGCATCTCATCTGCCATCTCTGCACTCTACGACACTCCACACTCGCTGGCTGCTGCAATGGCTTCCGCCATGGTCAAAGCCCCACCCACCCTGTCCCCACCTACCCCACAGGAGCCGCCACTCAGCCCCCCTCTCCCCGCCATGCCTCCTCTCATCCCCAGTATGGAGAATGGTAAAGAAGAGGTGCTCACATACAATCAGCATCACATACAGGACAAGGAAGAACAAAAACTGGTTTCTCCGGAGTCAAACAGCGAAAAAGCTGAGGAGAGGGAGGCCGAGCCAGGAGGAGAAGAGGAGGAGGAGGAGGAAGAGGAGGAAGAAGAGGAGGAGGAAGGAGGAGGAGGGGAGACAGCAATTAATGAAGAAATAACGAGAGATGCACAGAATGTAGATCAAGGACCATTGGATGAGCAGGAGGAAGAAGAAGAAGAGGAAACGATGTCTGAGATGCAGGTTCTGGAGGTTCCTAAGGTTGAAGGTAATGGATGTGTCCCTTCATCCGTCTATCTGCCACTTTAGCTTTCTTTAAGCTCAGCTTTCTTTAAAATAGGGTTAAGCAAGAAGCGTTCACTGAAAATTAACATAGCTCCCTCTCAAAAAATACAATTTTTGAAGGTTGAAATTGTAGTTTGACAAAGTTATCTTAACACAAAGTCCATCCTGAAACTTTTTTAGAGAGCTTTCAGCTGCGTTTCATGGCCTTTGTAAACAAAAGAGTCCCTGAATTGTTACAAAGCTCATCTCCTGAGATTCATTCTAACCATAAAACAACTTCATGACAGCTGAGTCAACAACCCCATTCACTGAAAAAGACTTTGACAAAGCTAGTGAGTGGACCTTGATGTGATATATTTAAAGATCCCCTCCTTTTAAACAAGATGTTTTCTCTTGTTTCTGCCACCTTAAATGTCAGACCTTGACTTAACTGATTTTTATCTGTGCAAAATTTGTCACTAGAGAGGTGTTTTAGCATTCCTCTGCTAAAGGCAGGGATGTCTGTGAACTTACCTAAAATCTTAAACTCATTTTGGAGTCTGTGGCTAAATTTCTCAAATCTTTTTCTCAATTCATACAGCTCTTCTACCAGTCAACCTAACACATGCAGTGGTGAGCAGAGATCTGTGATTCATAGATCCTGAATCTTTCAGTGAGGAAGTCAGAGTAAATTTATTCAAGCCATTTTTAGAGTTTGGTTTTTAACTTTTTAAATGGATATACACAGTATTTTTTTCATATTAAACAAATTGTCTGGGGTGGGGGATTTAAATAAAATAATCAACTGGGAGAGTTAACAAGTGTTAGATTTGGGTGCCTCCACAGCAGTTTAGGGTCGTGCACAAAGAGATAATGGATGGGATATCATTGGCATGTTAGTTTCTCATGGTTTGGCTCTTTCTTGCCAGAAAGCCAGTTGTTCCTCTTTTCCGAAAGATGGCAATAAAAATAACAAATTCTAGAAAAAAAAAAGAGGTTTTCATAAATATCAGACTGTTTGTTGGTTTTCACCCTGACATCCTGTTTCAAACCGTTAATGAAAATGCAAACTATCACCAATTTTTTCCTTCCTTGCCCTGTTTTCAGATTCTCCATCAGGACCTCCACTTGCTCCTGCACCACTATCCGCATCACCGTCCATCTCCCCCTCGCCACCCACCTACTCTTCACCCTCCCCTCTCCCTCCTTTGTGTCTCTCTGTACCCTCCCCGGTGCCCATCCAGCAGGAAGAGGAAGAGGCCAATCCAACTTGTCCTCCGTCTGAGCAGCAGCAGTCCTCCTTCCAGCCGGCTCCAACTGCAGGCACCTCCCCTCCCCCGTCCACTTCCCCTCCGGCCATCCCGTCCTCACCCCTCTCCAACCTTCCCCTGGGCCAGTCCATCCCTCCTCCGTCCACCACACCTCCCCCATCGTCCTCTGATCAGGACCAGGAACCTGAAGCTGGCCAGCCTTCCCCTTCCTCACCTTCCTCTTCCTCACCTTCTTCATCTTCCTCTCCGCCACCATCACCTCCAACCCCAGAGGAGACCCCAGCATCCCAGCGTCTTACCTCCCTCCACCTGGCGAAGAAACAGGCCGATGCAGCCATCGCCGGGGAGAGTGAAGAGGAGGACAGTGAAAGCGGAGGCGAGGGAATCTTCCGCGAACGAGACGAGTTTGTGGTTCGGACTGAGGACATTGGGACTCTTAAGGTAAGCACAACAGCTACACAGGAAGTGTGACCTGTGAGTCAGCAGCTTACCATGAATGATACACACTGTGCTTCTCTGTGCCACCAGATGGCCTTGCAGACAGGTCGAGAGCCCCCACCCATTTGGAGGGTGCAGAAAGCTCTACTCCAGAAATTCAGTCCAGAGATCAAAGATGGTCAACGGCAGTTCTGTGCAACCAGTAATGTGAGTTCAACACAGCTTCAAATAATGCTTCTGATGTTGGGCAGAAAACTGCTTGTGTCTAATGGTGATGTGAATCAGAGGTGTCCAATGGAGTATTAATTTAGGGGCATATAAAACCACAGTGACCCAAGTTTGATTCCTGTCACTCACCCCACTGTTTCTCCACACTTTTGCTGCCATTCAGTTATTGTAAACTGTCCAATTAAGGCACAGAACTGTGAGGACAAGATGTTGTAGACAAACAAGTGCCCTGTATGTGTGAGTAGAAAGTTAAGAGTGAAAGAGTGCCTGCATTAGGAACCATGATTGTTTAGATGAGAAAACAGTTAAAAACTGACAAAAAAAAATTATAAACTGAACATTTTATATATGATGTCAAACTTTTACACCCTCTTTACAAACATAGACATGGTAGGGTCAAGGTTAGTTATACTGTAGGTGTATATAAGATCTTTTCTGGCTGAAAATGATGTCTTTCCTGCTTTCCTGTTTTTGCACATACACTTGCAACTGACTAGTAATTTTGTTTCTTGTCAAAGTAATTTCTGTTTGCTTTCAGTACTTATGTTAAAATCACAACCAAATCCACAAATGAGGACCCGAAGGCCTACAATAATAATGTTTAATTCGTGCTCTAAGGCTGTATACACTTTGAACAGGGGTTACATTTCTTAAACCTGCTGTCATCCAAGAATTTGTTACTCCAGGCAGCAGGCTAAAAGCCCCAACTCCTGGCTGAGCAACAAGCTGCATTTTCCATAAAACATCAACATTAAAAAGAATTTTCCATTGTGCTTTTTTATGAAATTCATGCTGAGGGATTATCTTACACAGACAATTGAATAAGCCATGCTACTCTAACAGCATCCTCTTCAGCAGCAGAATGACGAAGTGAAATGAAGTTCTATTAGTGAGACACAAGGCAGAACAATTAAATAGAGCAACACTTGTATCAAACACTGTTTCAAACCTCTAACATGTCGACACAAGAAAATCCTAGAGAGCAGCAGCAGCAGTCACAAACAGCAGCTGCTGTGTCTTTTTACAGGAAGCTCTGGAAGAAAACAAGGACTGACAAATGACACAGATGATTACTGATGGACTTGGACAAATAAATTGTTTTAATCAATTAATCAATTGTTCAAATGATACATTTTCATTTAAAATTTATGTGATTCTAAACTTGATCCTCAAATTTAGGCTGTGTGAGATAATATTTTTTTTCATACAGAACTACATTGTTTACTAAATTTTAATTTTTATTCCTGTCTTTCCCTCAGTATCTGGGTTACTTTGGTGATGCTAAAATGCGCTACCAGCGTTTGTATGTGAAGTTCTTGGAGAACGTCAACAAGAAAGATTATGTCAGAGTGTGCTCTCGAAAGCCGTGGCACAGAGCTGGTCTGACTCTGAGGTAAGGGTGGGAGCTTGATTTTTTAAGCCAAATGTTTCTCACTGTCTATCTTAGGTAGAGGCATGAAGCTCAACTGATCGTAAAGGGGATAGATTTAATATTTCAGCATGAATTATATGACAGTTCGCTGATTTAATTTATGGTTTTGTCAGAGTTAGCTTAAAAAACGTGGCAGTTTCTGCATTAAGTCATTTGACCTGTTTTTAATTTACGGGTTTGAGTTGAGATAAAAAACTTAACAATAACTTTAGTTACTCTTAGTTTAGTTAGTAAGGGTAAGTAGTCCAAGTTAAATCTACACCTGAGTTACAGGTGTTTTTTTTTTGGCAACAGGTACATGCTGTGATCGTGCACAGCAGTCTCAGAAGTTTTTGAATTACACCTCATAATGTACAGATCCTTTATGGTCACTTCAGTGGTTAAGATTTCTCATTTCATCATGGAGCCTGAGACAAACTCCTGGTGCTGGAACAGTTTCTTGTCTTTCAGCTAACATTTTTTAAGAAGACATACACTCTTGTTCTTTAACAGCATGCTTCAAACAAGACATAAACCTACACATAGAGCAGACAGAGCTAATTTAGGCTGAATATTGGAATTGTGCTGTTTTTTCTTGGTGCTAAATTTAACATTTATGTAACATTTATCACCTTACCTGGAGAATAATTGAAGGATCAGAGCTGCATTCAGTGAGAAATCAGTCAAATATTGATATGATTGTAATCAACTGGTTTTGAATAATTAGCTTCCCTGGCCTTCAGACATAGGAGCTTCATTCACTCTGTCTTTCTTTTTACACTCCTGATCGACAGACGCCAGTCACTACCAAAACAACTGCCCACCATTCACAGTCAAACCCCACCTCGAGTGGAGAGAGATGACCGAGACAAGGAGAGACAGAGAGAGAGACAGCTGAAGGAGCAAAGGGAAAAAGAACAGAGAGAGAGGGAACACAGGGAGAAAGTAGAGAAGGAGTTAAAGGAGAGAGAGAGGAGAGAGAGGGAGGAACGAGAGCAAAAAGAAAAGGAGAAACAGGAGAAGGAGCAGAAAGAGAGGGACAGGAGAGAAACAGAGAAGGGGGAGAGGGAGAGAGAGGAGAGAGAACCAAAGGAGACAGAGAGTCGAGAAAAGGAGAATCAAATGGAGTGGGACAATGAGAGAGAAAGTGAAAGTGGGGAAAACGAGCAAAAAGAGAGGGAGAGGAGTGACAAAGAGCAAAGGGACAGGGAAAGAAGGGAATATGAGAGAGAGCAGAAAGAGAGAGAGCTGAAAGAGAGGGATAGAAGGAACAGAGAGCACAGAGAGAAGGAGAAACAGGAGAGGGAGAGGAAAGAAAGGGAGAAACAGGAAAGAGAATGGAAAGAAAGGGAGAGACAAGAGAGAGAACAGAAAGAGAGGGAGAGACAGGGGAGAGAGCGGAAAGAGAGGGAGCAGAAAGAAAAGGAGAAAAAGCAAAGGGATCAGAGTGAAAGGGAGAGACAGGAGAGAGAGCAAAAAGAGAGGGAGAAACAAGAGAGGGAGAGACGAGATAAAGAAAGAGAAAAGAGAGAAAGGGAGCGTAGAGAAAAGGAGAAACAGGAGAGGGAGCGCAGAGAGAAGGAGCGAGAGCAGAAAGAGAGAGACAGGAAGGAGAGGGATAAAGAGAGAGAGAGGGAGCAAAAGGAGAAGGAGGGAAGAGATAGGGAGAAAGAGAGGGAGAAACAAAGAGATCAGGAGAAAGAGAAAAGGGAAAAGGAAGTACGAGAGAGGAGAGATGGACCAGTAGAGTTAGCAAAGTTAAAGGAGAACAAAAGAGGAGGAGAGAAGAAGACGGAGCGTCAGTCCAGAGCAAAGACTTCCAAGGACAACGCAGAGCCTCCTCCTAAGAAGAGGAAGAAGTGGCTGAAGGAGATGCCCTCCTCCTCCTCTGAGTCCGACTCCTCCCCACCCAGTGATGATGAAGGTCAGCTCCTCTGTGAGTGTGTGTGTGTGTGTGTGTTGTACTTATGTATTTGTTCATAACATAGTAATACATATCCATATTAATTCCTCTCTGTGTTTTTTAGGGCCTGTGCGTGGTGGAGTTAACAGCCGAGCAATGAGGGAGATGTTCAGGAGCTACGTGGAGATGCTGGTCAGCACGGCGCTCGATCCTGATATGATCCAAGCTCTGGAGGACACTGATGGTGAGCATGAGATGAAGGAACACGATGAATGAGAATGAGAAAATGAGTTGAGAATAGAACAGACTTGTCTACAAAACACAAGAACAGCCTTTTACTGCTGTTAGTAACACTCAGTAACTGCTGTTGGTAACACCAGATCACCAGGGGTTAGAATTGGCCTTGGGGCCTGGCCTGACCTCTGCTGAGCGGGGAAAACAGTCCCAGAGTCTCTTTCATGTTTTTGTGTCATATATGAACTCTTTGCTGTGATGCTGCTGTCTGTGATGGAGTTTCATACAAATATGGATGTGCTCTGTGTAGCGTAAGCAAGTGTACCTCTTAAAGTCTGAAATGTACATGACTATATACTGAAGTATGTGGGCCCCAAGAGGAAAGGTGCACTTGAAGGCACCTTATAAACTCAAAATTCAATAGTGGAAGGTCCACTAAGGCTTTAAAATGGGAAAGGTTCTAGTTTTTTCTTATTTTTCTTAGAATAAAAAGAACATGGAGCAGAGAGAGAAAGGGAGAAATAAGAGAGGAAGAGAGGAGAAAAAAGTACTGAGTTTTTAGCCTTATACTTATATCTTACCAATTCCTGTCCTTGCACTACTTTCTAGACTTGTAATTTTGTTTGCATCTTTAAGCATTTTCTTAAGCTTCACATGTTATATTACTGCAAGGAATTCCATGAACTTCAAGACTTTTCAAAGTTGTAAATAAAAGCATGCAATGGTGGAAATGCCATTTCCCTTATTCAGGTAACTTTTGATGTCAGTGCACTTCTTGAAAGACCTTATTAGATATTTGTCACTTGAAGATTTGTCATCACTGCATAGCTTTGAAATTCTAAGTGCAGGGAAGACAGTGTGTCCTGAGTTGATCTGCATAGAGTCTCTCATTCAGAGGCTTTGAACAAAAAGGAAGGTCAATGTGGATCAGAACTCCTCTGGGCAGCTTCTTCGTGTCTCATCTGCCTTTGACTTCCATTGCAAATCAGGAAGAGGTGGTTTACAAGGAATCCCTCTTAGAATTTAGATGTCTAGATGTGATATGAATTTGTGTGTGTGTGTGTGTGTGTGTGTGCCAAGTAGCAGTCAGATTCTTGGGCTCTTGGCTCCTCAGGCACTGCAGGAGGGATCAAGTCCAGCAGTATGAAGGCACACTGAGAGGGAGGATGAAGTGGAAGAAGGGAAAGATTGTGATGATTTTCATGCTGCAATGGAATTAGACAAGAATTTAAAAAATGTCTCCGAGATTCTTAGAATGGCATGAAGGAAATGTTGTTAAAGGCGTATTTGCTTGAAGGGAGATGTTTTCAAAAGAGATTCAATAAGTTGTAATCATTTTTCATTTTGAATCAATCTGGGACATGCATTTATTCAGGTTGTGGTTTCATTAATGTCAGAAACATTTTTTGCAGTGCCAGTTTTGCCATGAGAAAAAACCAGCACAGAAACTCCTCAACCTACTTACACTGTTAACGTTTGCAGGCTTCTCACAATAAAAGTTAGTGACAGTGATTAATGTGCAAGATTTCAATATTAATGAGTGTTCCACTGCTTTAACTCCTCAGATGAGTTGTACCTCCCACCTATGAGAAAAATTGATGGCCTGCTCAGTGAACAGAAGAAGAGGCTGTTGAGGAGAGTCAACATGAGCGCTCAGCACCAGGTAAGCATGCACATCCTTCCTGTTTGTTTCACAGGCGCTGCACTCTGTTAGTAGTGACCATCTGTTGATGATTATTTACAATAAGTACCTCAGCATGGGTTGAAAACAAACAGATCTCCTCATCTTGTCTCCACATCTGTGAGTTTAAGCAGAACGTGTGCTGTATCTCGTACCTTTGACAGCATTCTGCTCTCCTCTCTCCAGGAGGCTCTCCATATATTCCCCAAAATGACAGCAGACCCGCTGGAATCCGGAGCTGTCAGAGTTCACCTCGGTGGAGAGGGTTACAATCGCAAAACTCTTAACTGGGTCAAGAGGAGTTTTCCTAAGCAACAGGTGAGAACCAGAATAGCCATAAAAATATAACTCTCTACTCTTGCTGTGCTTTGTGCTGGGCTCAGGGAACTTTTGGTAGAGAACAACACATTTAGCAGAAGAGATACATATTCAGATAGTCTAGCATATGAGTAGTGACTATATATTTACTGAGGTTCACTGTCATCCAGTGGACACACAAATAATATCCTCTCTCAGAGATATGGAGGTTGAGGGGGTAGGAAGACCATAGAAAAACTGGGTTTAATTCACTTGGGCCAGTTAAATAATTAAAAAATTTAAATCTAAGCACCACGTCTAACATCAAAGATCAGTGCTGAGGACCCAGCGTCTTGTCAGAGGAGTGGAGGATGAGAAAAGGAGGTGTAGCAGGTCCAAGGGTTTCTCCAGGCCAGCATGCACAGAGAGTCGGTGATGAGAATCCCATCCAGAATTTAAAGTGCCCTGCTAAATCAGTGGAGACCCCCAGAGGCAGCTCACAGGCACTGTCTTACATGGCTGACCTGTCAGCACATCTGACCACAGTCTTCAAGTCACAGAGAGTCTGAATCTTCAACCTGTCACTTTGGTGTTTTTTACCAAAGAGAAACAGAAACATTGACTCTTTACTAGTTTTTTGTGTTGCTTTTTTTTGCAATCAGTTTTTTAATTAACCATTCTTTCAGTACAGGCAAATAAGTCCCTCCCCCACCCCAACTCCCCAACACACAAACCCGCCTGCATTGTGCCCCTCTGAACACCCTCTCAACCCTCCAACCCCCACGGTCTCTATTCAATCTGAATGTCTCACACTTTACCGCTGGAGCGTTGATTCCTGAGGCACTGAGATCATTAGGCTGGGGTTCTGCGATGCTGCGTCTCCCTAGCAGCTGAGAGTTGAGCACTTTTCTTTGTTGATTTTTTTTTTTTTTTTTTTTTGCTGTGAATATTTCAAGCATCATTATGTCATTAAAAAGGCTGAACAACTTCTGAATGCTAAGCGAATGAGGAGGGAGCACGCAGTGTGCTCTCATTTTCTTGGGTGCTGTTGAGCCAGAGAGCCAGACGTTCCCGTTGTTCAAACAAGTAGAATATTGAGCCATCATTAGGTCACAGAACAGCAATTTGATCTTTAATCATGTCAGATATTATTGAGGTTGAAAATTCATGCACCCTCTGCTCTGGTTGGCAGAAAAACACTAAAGGTTTTAAATGGCTCCTGTGATTTCTATACTTTGTCTGAAGGGTCCAGTATGTTTTATGACGCACGTTGAAATGAATCAACTGGTGGTTTGAATTCTTGTAACATTTAAAAATAAAGTATAAAAGTGAATCCAAATCCATTCCCAGGTGAAAAAGTCTTAGGATGGGGAAGTTGGTGGAGGAAGCTTTTAATGTAGGTGGCAAAGACTGCTGGGTAAGCACTGGCAGTCCCACACTGGTCAGACGATGGTTGTCTGCAGGGGCGACTACAGTGTGTGGAGAAATGATTTTATGTGAAAGAGGAGGAGGAAGATGAGAAGAGGAGATCCTGGGTCTCTGCTGTAGATGTGTGTGTGTGTGTGTCTCACAACCAGGTGACCAAAATTATTAGATAAGAGATGATATCAAGCAGGATATACACGAAGCAGAGTGAACAGAAAACTGTACTGACATTGTGATGAAATAATTTTGTTGATATCAGAAATGAGTTTTCTGAGCCATCTGACAAAGTTTATGCACTTCTTTGAGAGAACAGTCCTGAGGTGAAAGGGTCTTGGTTTTCTGGCAGAGGCCTGACACCACGGAATGATGGAGAGCAGACTGTGTGCCCTGCACTATAAACTCCACAAATTTAAATACATTTACTTCACATGTGTCAGCGTAGAGACAGAAATCTCAAAACACTGAAGGGAATTCCCTTATATAACTCAGCTGGCACTTATTGTTACGTTCAAAGAATAATCAAAATGATTTCATTTGGGTTACTCTCTGTTTTCTTATTATGCTTTTTTTTCAATTTTCATCAGTGCTGCTTTGCAGTGGTGGCTGACTAACACAGGAGGGGAAGACTCCTGCTACAAAGAGTTGGAAACAAGTTCTTAAATCTTCTTTTCTCTCAAACTTTTCAGGATCTGAAGCTTTCGATTGAAACCTGCAGGATCTACAGTTTGTATCATTCCCTGCACCACTACAAGTACCACACCTTCCTGCACTGCAAGAAGGAGGTGAGGACGGCTGCATTACTGATGACATGCACTCAGTTTTTGTTTTTGATTTTTAAAAGACTCTCTCAATCTTTAGTTTTTAGTGTTTTTCAAAAATCTTTTCTCAAAGATTTTTCCCAGTTCTTAGGTAATACTGTGTCTCTGATACTTCTATCTTCTACTTTTCTTCTGCAGTTATTAGTTTGTTATTTCCCATATTTACTTGTGTATATTTTACATACTAGGCGTTCAAAAAAAGACCTTCAACCTGGAGGTCTGGATGCCCACTAGGGGTCACCAAAGCTTAACTGTGGGTCACAAGACCTCCTTGATTTTAGGGGTTGTTAGCATAGACGAGATAATTTATTACACAGTTTTTCAGTTTAAGAAACATTTTGTTTAATGTACAGACAGTCATATCTCAGCATTTCAGTCATTTCTTAAGTATCTACTGAGTCGATTTATCTACTGCTTCATTTCTTCTGAACCCAAAGTTCCAGCTGTTAATGTTATCCAGCTGTGACAAATACTTTGTTTTCCCATAATTCATTCTTCTGTTTAGAGCTGTTAGCAAAAGTTAAACAGGTCCCAGCAAAGCTCCCACTCACCCCTACTGTCATGACAATACTTTTTCCTGATTGGCTGTCACTATGCCCTTACCAACCATTCGATTTTTTCCATGTGAAAGCTGATAATGTAATAGGCAAAAAAGTCTGTCAGTCCAACAAAAAGGATTGTAAGAACATCTTTTATGAAACTATTTGTCACAAATTACTGCCAGAAGTTCACAAAACAACCCTCGTTTGCTGCGACCGTGGTTTTAATGAGGCTTATGCAAAAGAGTTTGATGTTGGAAAAATCAGTCCTCTTGCTCTGTATTTTCCTCTCACCCTTTGCTCTTCTTGTGTAATTTTTAAGAGCTGCTTTGTGGCCATTTGTGTGCTGTGTGTGACTGACCTGTTGTTTCCCGAGCAGACAGACAGTATTGAGCAGGCGGCGGAGGACCCCGGCCAGGAGGAGGTGGTGCAGCAGTGCATGGCCAACCAGGGCTGGCTGGAGAGCCTCTTCAACTCCTTCATGGAGCTGCTAAGCCTCAGTGCCAAAGCCTGAAGGACGACCACGGCCCTGGCCACCGGACTCACACACCCACCTGCAGGATCTGGCAGGTGGAGGCATCAAGAGGCTGTGAAATAAGAAGAATCACACTACAGAAACTGTACGGATGCTAGCAGTGTGTTGGTTCCAGCAAGAACAGCCAATGTTGGTTTTGTTCATGAGAAACTGAACTTTTAAAGTATTTGTTTTATTATTAAGTCCATTTTAAAGAACCTCTTGATTTCAAGAAACCTATTGAAAGATAGAGGACAGTGAACTATGTGAATGTGATGGATTTTCCTCAAAAGTCAAAGAAAGGGACCATGAGATAATTTGGTCGACACTTCAAAAGAGATTTTTTGTCAAAACCTACAGAATATTGACAGACACTCAAGCTGTCTCTAAGTATGTATTGACAACAGTGGTTTGTATAATTTATACAAGGACATTTCTAAAATGACCGTCCTACAATGGGATTGTTTGCTTTTTTTTTTAAAAAAAAATGTTTTAAGAGGGTATACATAAAATGGCCCGCCTGCAGTTTTTTGCTTCTATCAGACAGACGAAGGTAAAACTCGAGTTGAGGGAGACAGAAGCGACTATGTGATAGTCTCTCAGTTAGAAAGCAGTCGAGATCGAGGGGAAATGTATTTAAAACTGAGCTGTGTTCTTTCTGTTTGTGCTAAAAGACAACAAGAGAGAGAGGATTTAACGCCCATAAAGATGAGGAATGAAAAAATGAAGCACGACTTTCTTTAAGGAAGTGTGAGGTGAAACGATCCAAAAGCATAAATGTCAGTGTTAATGTTAGTCATTTTTATCTGTTTGTTGTTGATGGATATTTCCTATTATTTGACCTCTCAGAGGATATTCTTGCAGAGCAATTTTGTTGTTTCGATGTGTAAATATTGTACAGCTATTTCATTCTCTAGTTCCCAGTTGCTCTTCTGTACATGAAATTCCTGTATTTGACATAATGAAATAAAACTGTTCAAATTACAAATGTGACGATGAATAAACCTCCTCTGCCCTTTAATCATTTCACTGAAGTAAAGGCTGTGCAGGAACAAGCGGACCTGAGCTGATGCACAAAAACCAAAAAGGTAGGTTCAAGGCTCAGCTTTATTGTTAGACAATACAGGATTGTGCAATAGAATGCAATTGTTCATGAAATTACATTTCAGTTTCTCCTTTGTGAACTTGCTTTGATTTTTGTTGAGTGACATAAAGAGCGAGTATCCTACTTTTTCATGCATGGGAGAAAAAGGAATAAGGAATAAGGAAGTTGGGGACATATAAGTGGGGTCTTTGGTGTTCATACCACATTGTGACATCATTCTGTTAAGGGTGTACTGATGCCCTGAGCTGTGTAGGGATGTCTCCTGAAAATAAAGACATAAATAAAATAAATATAAATGTATTCCTTACATTAACCTGGCAGTAGCAGATTTCTAGATAAAACTGGTGATATACTTATTTGCAGAGAAATTGAATATATATAGTATAGTAGTTGTTATATTTATACTAGCAAAAAACAACAAACAAAAAAAACGATGGAGTGAGACTGTAGGTGATGTTAGAACCTCAAGGCCTTTGACTTTATGGAGTTCTCTGTACTACTGATGAAACTGAAAGCTGTGAGTTTAGTGAGTCAGCTGTCTAAAAGGTAGGTTCATATCTTAGAGAGTACATACAGATAATCTTTTGTTGGGATAATTCAGTTTTGCTTCTTTAGAAAAATTTTAAACTTTGAGTTTTAAAACAAAATTTCTGTATTTTGAACAACTTTTTAAAGTGAGATGATTTGTCTGATTTGTCATTGTAGTAAAAATGAAAGGTTACAGTTGAATATACCAAAAAAACAACTGACATTAAAATAAATTGGCAAGATTTCTCATTTGGGTTCCTGGCTATTTAAAACAGAACTTTCTCTTGATTCTATAACACAAAAATATATTTTTTTAAAGAAGAAAACTAAATCACCTCAACAGAGGATCATTGGCTAACAAAGCTGTTTTTAGTTTATTCCAAAGTTGAAGAGGCAAAATTTTACTTATTATTTTAAAAAATGAAGAAAGTTGATCAAAACATATGAGTTTTTTTAAACTGATGTTTTTGTCTTTTACAATGTTGTCTTTCTTAAGCCTGTATGGCTTTCACAACTCATCCTCTTTGCACTTCATTACAGACAAATGACTAGAAACTTTACACTGACATTGCACATTAAGTACAAACTTAATAGGTAAACATGTGTGTGCAAGTGTATGTACATAATTAACTGTATATTTTTTAATTTATACTAAATAAAATATTTGTACATGCGTTATTTGTGTGTGTAGCTTGAAAGGGCTGCAGCTGACATTTAGCTGTGCAACAATGTTTCATAAAATAACATATAAATGACTGACAAGTTCTCCTTGATACCTTATGACTTAATCCAGTCGTGAGCATGCTCATGTCAGCACATGCAATATGCCTGTGCCTCACTCGGGCTCTTTCTGTGCCTCTGTTATGTGCATACATGCACCAATAACCTTGCAAACATGTGCATTTTCCTTATGAAGACTCCTGTCTCCTATTATTAACAGAGAATGATTAAAAGAAATGACTAATGCTTGGGGAAGTAGAGTGTCAGCATTTATATAGGTATAAGTGATCTGGCCCTGGTGGTACATAATATTGGACTTAAGTCAAATTATGTGGTGTTCCTTAGCTTGTGGATGACAGAATTAATCTGCTAAGTAAATGTCATATCAGTCAACCCAACAGGTTCAGAGACTTGAGCCCACCTCCAGCTAAAGGTGTGTGGGAACGTTCTTCATCTCAGCTCAGCTGCAGTACAGCTGAAGTTGAAGAGTGCAGGTACGAGTGTTGGTGGTCAGAGTAAATCCAGGGCTTAGAGGGTGAAGGAGGGAGGAGGGAGGGAAGGTGTGGAATAAGAAGGGAAATGAGATTAAACAGCTATTGTTTTATCGGAGAAGAAGCTGTCAGGGGCAGTGTGTGTGTGGGTGTGTGTGTGTGCATGTGTGTGTGTCCACTTCTCTTTCACCAACAGGTGAGTGCAGGAACTCATGGGCATTATTGCTGCTATTATAACACTGAGATGCTTCTGTATATCAGGACCAAAACGCTTTACTTTCAATGGCTCTCTGTTACAACAATGGTTTTCTATTATGTGTATGTTGAAAATGAATTGAAAACAAATTAATTTAATGACAGTGTCTTTCTATTTTATGGCATTTGACATTTTTTAAACTTGTTATTGTTCTTGTGGTAGTTTTTAATCCAAAGTGGTATGATGTCATTCAATTTCATGGTGAGTAGCTTTCAATGGACACTGAAAATCCAAGATATTTTAAGTTTTCACAGCTGACTATCATCAAATTTTTTGTGAACTGTTTTGTGTACTGGACATATGTTTCAACATGTCCACGTTACTACATATAAACCCTGTAACCTTCCTCATCTGTACCTCTTTATGAATGAGACACAGATACTCATGTTTTGTAGTTTACTAAGAATCAAGCTTAAAGTTTCATGGTATATGATTTAGGGGCTTCTATTAATAGATACTGAGTTTAATATTCAGAAGTCTGTTTTCATGAGTGTATAATCACGTGAAAATAAGAATTGTTGCATTTTCATAATCTTAGATCGAGTCCTTAGGGGGCGGGTCCTCTTCAACAGAGTCAGCCTCAGTGCACAGCCATGTTTCTACAGCAGCCCAGAGTACACAAACTGACCCTGGTTCTAAAGAGGGGTTTTGGAACATGAAAACTAGGGGAGGGATAGATGCTAGATCCCACTAAATCCTACACACTGGACCTTTAACATTCACACAGTTCCTCTTAACTGCCCACAGCAATAGTCCAACATCATCCCAGACTGTTTCTCATGGCAGCCACATTAGCAAAGCTGCACTCAAACATCTTTGTATTGAAACAACAGAGAGTGAGGCAGGCAGAATGGTCACTTGGATGAAGATGGCCAGAGGTGTTGCTGTGTGACACAGTTATATTGGTGGACTGTTGACTGTCTGACAGGGTACTATGTTTGTCAAAAAACCTCCCTTTAACACACCTTGCTCTTTGAAACTTTGCAGATGTTTAACATATACAAAGAAGCTATGTGAGGTAAGAAACATTAGGAAAAGGAAAAATACAGGAAAAATACACTTTAAAAGTGCTGTTTAATGCTTAAACAAGAGGGATTGTACTGTACTTGGTGCTAAAATGTTACATATCATACCTTAAAATAAGATTTAACTGTAAGAAGAGAGAATCATCTTCCACTTTCAAACTCAAATCTTCCAACACTGTCGACGAACTAATGTGTGTGGGTTGATGGAGAGAAGGGGAGGGCATCATCACTGTAACCCCCCTGCACGTCACTGCTGTGTGACAAAGGCTGAGTGGGAGTTTCCATCTTTTAAACCTGGTAAAGAAAGCAGTGAAGTCGACCTTTACTGTAATATTTCAAACACTGTGATATGGAATAAGGAAGTTGGCTACTAAGATGTTTTGTAAGTATGAAAAAATGCGCTCTTCAGTGATGACCACTCACATTTTCTGAGCAGTGGACTGTATTTTTAATGTTTTGCTTGTTCTGTCAGACATGGTGCCAGACATGGAGAGGATCATTGAGAGCATCGTCCAAAGAGACCAGGACACCGTCCAGCTCCTGCTGAACAGCTACAACACCCAGGTCACTGATGGTTACTATGACTACTGCATCAGTTTGTAACTGGAAATGTGCATGTTTGTAACCATGGAAACAGTCTGCATGATCATAGTTGTTCTTCTTCTACTAAGGTAGAAGTCTATTGTAGATAATCTGCTTATATCAAACATTTCTAAAAAATATATTTTCTTATTGAAATGAGAAGTTAGAGTGGAACACTGACGGATGCTGTGCTTAACAAATGAGTGGAGGAACATAATAAGAATTTGATACCACTGGCTGACTCTATTGGTTTGAATTAGGGCAAAAGTAATAAGCATATTGTTATGTTTTTTTTTATAACTTGCACTGATGTGTGCTATAAACTTATACATTCATATACCCTTTTAATAGCATTAAGGTTTATATTACATTATTGCAAAAGCTAAATTATTAGCGTTGTAACTATTTCTATAAACAAAAAAACTAAATCAATAATCACAAGACCTCAAATTCTTTGAAGTGTAAAATCCATCAGATCATGCACTAACATGAAGTAACACAATGAAGCAGGTAGTGTGAAGACTGTGGTGTTTCCCTTAGGTTGTGTCAGGTGCAGCCGAGAGAGCTATTTTACTCCTTTCTCCTCATTTGTTTCATAGAGGATTTCTGGACATTTTGTACTGAGCTGTCTGTGTGAAGCAGCTATTTTTTTTACTCCAGAGTGTGGAATTCTTGCTTGCTCTCTCGTGTTTCCCTTTTTTCCACTGTACATTTTTTATAAGAGCATAACAGCCATCTGACCTCCCCCTGTTCTCCCCCTCCTCACATTTACTTGTGACAAAATGGAGCTTTCTTAGAGTATGTTTGCATATTTATTCTGCATGACTGTCATGTGCCTCATTGTTCCACTGATTCTACGTTCTGGTCCTGTATTTGTTCCCCATCTTCCTAAACCCTGCTCTCTTTTGTTTCTCCACAGTATGCAGAGTGCTTCTTTTTCAACACTGAGGCGCAGGAGAGAAAAAAGGTTAGTATGAAATCATCTGAATTCCCTTTAGATTCTGCTTTCCCTTCACCTTTTCCATTATTCCATGTATCACTTTCCATAGTAACTTTCTGTATTTGCTTTGGCATTTTCTCCTCTGCCGCCACCATCACTCCGTACCACTGAGGTTCATCAGTGTCTGTCCTGAGGCCCAGCTGATCCTGATGCCCTCGTCCCTTTTCCCTTGTTAGCATAGCTTAACTGCAGGTCATTAATTGTAAAAATCCTGATTCTCCCACAAACACCATCTGCCTATCAATAGATCTGTGTTAAGCTTTCACTGTACAAAATATCAGCATAATCAAACACACAAACTGTCTGTCTAATGAAGGCAGTGATGTGACTTCCAGCCCTCATATTTGTATGTTTATACGGGTTTTACTTCGATGCAATAGAAAAAGCTCATCAACAATAGCTAGAAGCCCAGGGTCACTTGCATTTTCCACTTTCATACTGAAAGACCTTCACTTCAAAGCCACAGCAGCATAAAAGGAAATCAAACAAACTAAAGCTTGCCTGTAGCTCACTAATCCTACTGACAAGTATGTTAAATGTTTCATGTCCTAAATAGACAAGCATTGGTTACTTTTATTAAAATTCAGTTCAAAATTTTATTTTAAAATTAATGCAATTTGATGTGCCCTGTGGAGATTTTAGTATGCTTCATGTTTTGGTTTGGACCTCACCAGAGTGAACAACAGTGTGAAAAGGTGGAATCAAAAGAGAATTCATTAAAACTTTGTCTGCTTATGATGTTGTATGTGAAAGGTTTACTCAGTGTGCAAATGGTTAAACAGTTAAAACAGTGACTGTCAGTCAGCGTTGTCAAATGCTTTATCTGCATCAATACCACTTAATTATAATTAATAATTTATTAGATATATAATAGAGCCCATTAGCCAACTGATATGTAAGCAGTTCAAACGCATTTTTGCTGTGGCTTGACTCATCCATTCACAGCATGAATACAGGTCTGTTCATGCTTGTCGAGCAGTTCATTATACACCGAGGAGCCACATGCAGAAACTGATATTTCACAGCATGTGGGAGGACATCACTTAAAAGAAAATATTTGGACAGAACATCACAAATGTGTGAATATAATCTCAGAGAGAACAAAATATGCCCAAGCTGTTACACTCACATCCAGCTGTGTCGCCACTCATGTGGCATCACATGACGGGTCAGAGGGCAGGACATCTCATTTCCATTTAGGGTACATCCTAGAAACAGAATAAAATGTTCAGATTGTGCACAGTGAGTATTTCAATTGTGGCTAGTGGAGTTTTTAGCCAATCCTGGATATAAATAGAGCAGGATATGATTCTCTGCCCTTTGGTTGGACTAAAATGTGATAACAATGATGCTTAACAGAAGTGTTTCAGCATTGTTTGTCTGTAGCTCCTCTCTATTGTCCCTCCTCCATGTGAAACTCCGTCGTTCTCTAATCCCTGAATCTCAACATTGGTCTCTCTCCATTTCTGTCTCTGTTCATGGACAAACTGACGGCAGCAGCAACAACTGGAAGAGGTAAATAAATGGAGAGGGAGATGAGCTGACGGAGTTTCTTCTGCATTACAGTAATCTGGGAAAGGGCTTAGAATGCTGAGTCACTCACAGTGTGTGCATGCATGCATGTGTGTGTTTGGAGACCGATTGTGTAATCACATCTAGCTGTATGTTCCAAAGCTGCTTGGATCCCTCATGACTCAGCATGTTAGCACCATCAGCCTTCACCTTGCACATATCCTTGAGTTATATAAACTAGCCCTGTGCAGGAAACCTGAATTTTACAGATTGTGTCAACAAATGTAAACATGAGTGGAAAGAATTGGACGACAAACATATAACAGTCATTTATTTGCATTTTCATACAGTCATTTAGAGCTGACATATAGATGTCACATTCAATGTTAATATCAAGATTGTTAACAAATTAAATTAGATATCTCATCTTATTTAAAGACATCAGCTCAAAAAACATCATATCCTGTATCCCTATATAAAAAGCCTTTGTGTTAAAGTTGCAGAAAACATCTTTTGCAGATCCTAGTTGTAACTCTCCCTCTTGGTTTAACAGTTCAGGAAGAACAAAGTGAGGGAAAATGCTCCTGACTCTGACTGTGACATTGACTCAGACGACGATGATGAGCCTGATCTTTTTCTCCGACAGGTAAACGAGAGCTTGTATATATTTGTGTCTGTGCTGTGTGGGTGTGTGTTAGGAACTGAACTACAACTTGTTGCTCATCACAATGAGTTTGAGGCATTTTTGTAGCATCACATAAAAATGTATGCAAGAATCTCATTTACAAGCTGACAACTCAGTTAAAGCCTGATGTGTGTATGCACATACTGTAAATGCTTATTTATTAATTTTGCACTCATGTTCTCATGTCCCTCTGACTAAATGTGTCTGCAGCGTTTGGCCACAGCCCTGCTGTGCTTCATCAGCACTCAGCTGCAGCCAGCAGTGTTACGTGTTTGCCTGCACACCCTGCGGATCCTTTCCCGTGACCGGCGGGCCCTAGGGCCCATGGTGGCTGATAGTGCCCTTTTAACCATGGCAGACCTGGGAGGCATCAGCTTACTGCAGGCATGCCCACAGCAGGAGGAGGAGGAAACAGAAGATCAGTCAGCCAGAGCGCAGAGTTCTGTGCTTTTGTCTTCTTCCCCTGTGGAGGAAGCTGGTTCTGCAACAACAAATGGTTCAGTTCATCACTGCTATAATTGGAGGGATGATGAAGGTCCTGTGGTGCTTGCCCGCGGCAAGAAGGACACCCGAGAAGAGAACAGTGAGGAGGAAGAGAAGGAGGAAGATGGGGAGGTGTGTAGGAAGGAGGCCATCAAAGTCTTGTGTAATGTCATCTACAACAGCTCTATGGCACAGGAGAGGGCCAGCGCACTCAGGTGACACTTTTTCAAATGGACTTATCCAAAAAAATGCAAAGTGATGAGAATAAAGGCTCATCTCTTTTTAAAGTTTGTGATTACTGAAACAGTTGTTAGGTTACACAGTACCAAGCTTTGTGGTTTTCACAGCTCCATGTACCACAGGGGAACTGACTCCATTTTGATTCCACCTTAAGCTGGCAAATTATTTGAAGCTCTGATGCAAAAATGAAAACAATTATCAAGCCTTTTATTTATCCTTTCTCATTCTGCAGTGTACAAAACTTTGAGGTAGCTTTTTATTTTCTCTTTGGTCAGTCCACCCAGTCTCTCACTCACAGGTAAACTTACAAAGCAGCTGGACTGTTTAGATCTCAAGTCTAGAATGTGAAATATTCCATCTGACATGTCAAGTCAATGCAAGTATTCCTTGAATAATCTGTTTTATCAGAATGATAATCACTTGACTTGTTTGTCATAACACAAAATATGATAAATGATTGACTGACTAACTCCTGGCATCACTTACCTTTTTATTCCTGTTTCCAATGAAGGCTTCTGCAAGGTCTGTGGGAGAGTGTGAAACAAGGGATCAGCTGCAGGGCGCCATCCAGTGGCCAGTTTTACAAGCTCAGACTGCTCTTCTTACTGACAGCTCTGAGGCCTGAGCTCAGACTGCAGCTCCAGCAGGTACACTGCTTTTAAAATTATTTTTCTCTTAACCTCATAGATCACTGGTTTATGCCGTCCTCAGCGCTCAGTGTTTTTTTTCCTGCTCAGGAGCGTGGAGTGTCCGTGCTGACCAAAGCCCTCGAGCAGTGCCTGTCTGTGAGGTGGGGTGAGGGATACGAGGTGCTTAGCGACAGCACAGCTCCCCCTATCTCCAAGGAGACATCCCAGGAAGTCGTTGAGATCCTCAAGATACTTTTCAACATCACTCACACTTTCTACAGGCAGGAGCCAGATGAGGTGACCCCTGCTGACACAATCAGCTGTATTAACAATATCCCCATAATTCATTCTTTTATCAATCTATTTATTAAATTCAGTTACCCTCTGTCTATGTCTCTCTCTGTCTCTGTCAATGTTGAAATTGCAATTTGCATCTTGACACATCCCAACAATTAATATTCACTCTTTTAAACAACAATCTCTGTCCAACCTTAATGGTCAACATTTTAGGGGACTTTTCTGGCATATTTTTGCCATTTTTATAGAGACACAACAGAGAGATGACTAGGAATTAGTGGAGTGAGATGGAAAATGAGATGCTAACGAGATCCCTAACTGGATGTGACACAGGAACATTGTGGCTCATGATTGGCACATTAAATCTTTGGCCACCAGGGCACCTAAAAGATCTGAATCAAAATATAATACAAGCCCAAACAGACCCATGGCAACAGAGTGCAAAATGCTCCGAAGATGCTGCATGCTTAACTTCCCATGATGCAGTTTCATAGTGTCTTTCATTAGACCACAATTTTTAAAAGTAGTACCCTGTGTCTTTTTAGGAGGAAGCTGCTCTGTATCGCCACCTGGCAGCTGTGCTGCGTCACTGCCTGATGCTGTCATGTGATGGAGAAGACGTGTTGGACGAACTTCAAGGGTAGATTACTCCTTTTCAGCTTTAAACATGACTACATTTAATTGACAAGTTCTTAATAGATAATATATGGCTATCTGATTGAAAAGATTTAAGTCAAGCCAAGTCAATTGTTATTTGTATAGAGCCAAATCAGAACATGTGTAAAGTGATTATAGTGTAACTAATGAGCTTACAAAACAGACAGGGAGTCAAAAGTGATAGCTTTATTTTTTTTAAAAATTGATATTTATTTTAATAATGACTTCTCTCCGCAGACATACGATAAACATCCTGTCAGCTCTGCCGCTGACATGTCTCGATGTCCTGCTGTCTGTCCATGTGGACCAAGCATTGCACAAGTGGGAGGGAGTCAACATGGACTGTGTCCACACACTGCTGCTGTTTATGGACAGACGCCTGAACAGGGCAAGTGTGTGTGTGATGAAATAATAATACATTTGTTTAGAATACTTGGTGTTATTGCCTGAATGATGAATACTTATGCAAAAAAAATCAGTGCAGGGAAAAGACCCATGTATGAAATATCGTGCACTTGGGCTTTTTCAGACTGCAGAAAAATGATTTTTGTCTTGAATCAAATCTTTAAGGCAGACTGTCTGACTGCTAGTTGCAATCTATTTGTGTGTGTCCAGACATCACCAACCTATCTGCATGTGTTGCTATGGCAACAACATAGGAATCAGTGGCTTCGCTCCCCAATGGGGAAGCATGACAGAAGTCCATGGTGTCCTTCATGCTATTCTGCCAGCACGAAGTCTGCACAGATGCTCTTGAGCATTGTGCCACTTTGGATTTGATGTCATTGTTATGTGATGCTTTGTGAGTGACGCAAGACACACACTGAAATCAGTGGAGGATCTGGACTGAGATGCTTCTGTTGAAATTCAATTGGAATCACACTTCAAATCACCTACAAATGCAGCCAACTTTCACACTAAAGGGTGTAATACATCAACTGTCACTAAATGTGATGGTTTGCTTGCCTTAGGAGTGAAAAACACACATTTATTAAGGTGCAGTACAGGCAGGGAGTGAAAAGAACAGGAATGAAGGACAAGATAGTTACAAAAAGAGGCAGAAACTACCTTAAGGTGGAGGACAGGAAGTGGTGGATCCACACAGGACTGGGGTTTGATTCCTGTATGAGGCCTGTTGTAATTGTGGCTTGTTTTAAGGAAGTTGTCATTTTGAGTGAAAAGATGATCTCTGCTGAAGCCAAACCAAACTGTGAGCATCAGCTGAAATGTTTCTCAGCAAACCTTTTTGAAAGTCTGACCAAATATTGCATATTTGTTGTTGTTAATTTGATTGCTGAATGGATTTAGTTGCAAAAATTGCAATTCATGTGAACCACATGTGGCTTTTAACTATTCTGATTTTCTGAAATCAGCCTGGATACAATCTGGATATGCAGGAGATGGGATGGCTGGTGGTCTGAGCAAGGCCTCAGTGAACTTTACAGACAGCATGACAAATACTTTGTGATCTGCTTAAAAAAACTTGTCACTTTTCACTCCATGTGACACAAAATGCACACGAGTTTTCTTTATTTGATAATGACTGCAGCACAACCTTGACGTTCAATTATTATATAGATAATATAACTATCTCATCAGATCAGCCTCTGAAATTTAGTGAAGATACAGCAGGTGAAGCATCAAGGTAAATAAGAGCCCTAATGTAACAGCAATTTCCAGTAACAGAGTTTTCATACCTTAAAGTCCCCAAATACCTGAATAAATGTCTCCTCAAAACGTGCATTCTATTGTTCCTTCACACATTTACACCCAGTAATAATCTTAGATCAGCACAAAAACATCCACTGGAACCATTTCAAACAAAATCATGCTAAAAAAACAGAAGATAAAAATACTGTGTGGTGAAAATGATCTAAAAGCTAGTATTTTGTAAAGAAAGAATGCAGTTCTTGTGGCTATCGTCTAGGTTTTAATTAATTTCACTAAATCAGAATCACATTAAAGGAATCAAGGTCATTATAATGATTAACAAAGTACTTCAATTTTTGGTTAATTATTCGTAATCCTTTTTTAATAACACAGTTTCAGTTATGACACAGAGAAAAAATATATTCCTGATGAAATGACATTTAAAAATCACAGCGAAACATTTTATTTAGTTTGTCTGAGTGGGAAATCAAGGCTAAATCCTGTAGTGTAAACAGGTGTAATGACTTGTAATGACTTAAATCTTATATTATTTCAGTTCTAGCTTACTTTAACTGGCTTATGTGACTGCTTTGCTTTAACTTTCTGTTACACAGGGTCAGAAGCTGAGGGAGAAACTGACTCCTGTACTGAATCTGTTAACTGAGAGCTCCCGTGTGCACAGAGAGACGCGTCACTACTTACGGCAAAAGGTAATGTTTTTTTTCAAATTGTTATTTCAGTTTTTTACATTTCCAAGTGCACCAGTTTTTTTGAGCATCAGTCTAAGAATCTCTTTCAATCTCCAGCAGTGTGTAGCTTAATTCTCCTTATTATGATTTAGTCCATCTGGTATGAGATCAGTTCCAGTCAGAAAGCAAACACCATCATACACATTCCAATATATGTTAAATTGTTTGCAAGAAAATATCTGAGGCAAATACAGACACACACTAAGAAAGACTATAAGCTGCACTTTTTGGCCTGGTGCTAAAATTAGGCTAAAAAGTCAAAGAGGGAAGCAGAATGTTATTCTTTATTTACTGCTTTATGCATGCCATCTATATCAACATGTCAACAAATGCTTGTAGGGGCTATTTATGGGGCGTGAGGTCAATTTGTATGTACAACAGTGGTGTAAAATTCTTGAACCCTAGTCTGGCTACTTTAGCTCCGGACACAGGACTTATGACCCTTTATCTCACTCTAACTGTTGGCTCAGATCTTACCTCCACTGAGAGATGTTGCCGTCCGACCTGAGCAGGACACCACGCTGAGAGGCCAGCTGGTCCGCCTGATGACCCACGTCGACACAGATGTGAAGCACTGCGCTTCTGAGCTGCTCTTTGTGCTCTGCAAAGAGAATGGTACAGCTGCAGGTCACCACATGCTAATTTACTCCCCATGGCAGAGCACTTGTGAAACTTTGTTCAAAAAAACCTTTGTTTTTAGAAACATATGCCTGCCAGTTATTCTGTATGTAAGTGCACATTTAAGGCCTGTCAGAGGAAACTATGATGGAAGAGTTCAGTCATACAGATGCAATGTTTAGAAATATGATATTTCATTATATTATCATTACAATGGAATCAACATCGCACACATGAGACATCTTTAGAAATATGCATCAAGAGACCAGTTAAACAACTATAAATGGCTTCTTAGGTTAAGTGTGCAAGGCAGTAATTCTTGCATGTGTTTTCCCACAGTCAGCCGCTTTGTCAAATACACCGGTTATGGCAACGCTGCAGGGCTGCTGGCAGCTCGGGGGCTGCTGAATGGCAGGAGGAGTTCAGTGGACAGCCAGTATGCCTCCCAGTTCTCCAGTGACTCAGACTCAGACACAGAGGAGTACCGGGAGGCCAAAGCCAGGATTAACCTGGTGACTGGGCGGGTGGAGGCTGAGCAGCCCGACCCAATGGAGGGCATGACGGAAGAGGAGAAGGAGGAGGAGGCCCGTCGCCTCGTCAGCATGATCAACAGACTATCACGGTGAGTTTTTTATTGTTGTATTACCCATAAAATAAGACAAATACTTTTTGGAATATCAGAGAGAAACTTATTTAAAAACTACTCTCCCTTCTCTTCTCAGTGACCAGATCATTCAGCCAATGGCTGTGACAGTAGAGGGGAGACTGGCTCCACTCTGGGGCCATATGAGGGACTGCACACTGGAGGAAGAGGAAGAAGAGTCAGAGGAAGATCTGGATGTGAATCCAGAAGGGAGGAAAGACAAGCAGATGGAATAAAATAATGTAAACATGGAGCAGCAGATGAACAGGGATGACAGGGAGACACAGGCATATCTGTAGTGCAAGTAATTCTTCATTCAGCAACAATGAGACACTGTGAGAGTAGAAGCTACATGATATAGACAAAGGCATATTAGTTATAACATGGTTACATTGTCTTTAGTTGGCACTTTGGTGGAGTAAATTGGGCTGTCATCAGATTTTATTCATGATATTACTATGATATTCATTAAAGATTTGAAAAAGAAATGCTCTCAGTTAAAATCACCTTTGACCTGAACAGTTTCTGCTATAGTTTAACAAGTGAAAACAACAGTTACATTAGCTGGGAATTAAACCTGAACCTGCTGCATGGCAGGCAAGAATTTAACCACTAAACCACAGAAATACAGTGTATCCCTTTTGTTTATCTAATGAGCACTCTTTCACTCTTCCCAGCACTCTGGTTCATGATGAGTTGCAATTATGTTGCATTACTGCCCCCTACTGTGAAAATACTAGAAAGAAAAGAAACAGAAGAGTATTACTCACACAATGTTACCACATGTATCATTAACATGATATCAATGTTTTAAAGCATGGTTTAACGTTTCTGACAACAAGATGGTCATCTTGTTCTGTGTGAGTTTTGCTGCTACAAATGTTTGAAGAAAAAAACTTTTCACTTTAAATCCACATTTCACTGAGCAGCCAATGGTTGCAGCCTACAACAAATGACAGTCAAGAAATACATTAAAGAAAGAGACAAACCTACGAGGCAGGTAATAGATGGAGTGTGACCAGAAAAAAGGTCAGGATGAGCCAGTGAAGACAAAAAAACAAACAAACAAACAAAAAACAACACTTTTTATCAGTGAGCAGCATGTCATGTACTATGTAAGTTAATGTTGTTTCAAAACCCCCAATTACCACCTTTGAAAATTAATTTTATATTTGTAGAATTTGTCGATGAGCCAGTGAGTTTGGATTAATAGAAAATAAAAATCCTTCAGGAATCTGTAAGCTTGTAGACTTTGATTCCAGTGGAAAGACAAATTTTCAAAAATCAAAATCACTGCAACTTTACAATTTCTCCTTCACTCTACTAATTTACAGTAAGATAAGATAAGATAAGATACGATACGATACGATACGATACGATACGATACGATACGATACGATACGATACGATATACTTTATTGTCCCCATA
>JAPZDV010000009.1:22624044-22647826 GCA_029814665.1 Acanthurus lineatus | reverse complement strand
ATAGTCAACATTGCACATTACAAGATATTGCACATACAAATACATAACACATATTGCACATTGCACATATTGCACATTGCACTTATTTAATGTTACATTCACATGCACATTTGGAAAGTTTTGCCATAGTGGATGTTGGACTAACCAACCGCTTATGTACGAGGCAACACTACTGGTTTACAGCAGAATTCATAAGACAAACAATCCCACAGCCATTAATAATCAAAGAGTTTGGCTTTAATTATGGAAAAAAAACAGCATAGCCAGTTCAGAAACATTATTCATTATCATTGTAAATACTGAATCAGAGATCTGGAGCAAGAGGGGCACAAAAGGTGGCCAGTTTAGTAAGCAATGTTCCAGTAAAAAAGAGATGTGCAAGAAGTGTTAATCTCTTAGAATAATGTCCTTCTTTATGCCATCAATCCTGTTCCAGCTTAAGCAAAGGAACACCCCAGCAGCTGATGCATTGTTTGAGCTGTAATAGAAGCACATACCAGTTCATCTGCAAGGATCAAGTCATCAGTTTTTTAAAAGAGTGAGAATTTAAAAGATGATGCTGCATTTAGGTTCTAGTCAGAATCTCCCAGAACATTTAAAATGCTATTCAGATGATTTTATTTTAGTGGGGGTTTTTTTAAAGATTGTATAATTCAAACCAATCATTTTAGCATGGTTCAAACAGCAATGAAAACTTCAGTTTATGTTAAAACATAAAAAAAGGAAACTGAATGTGTAAATATTTTATTTCACATGTTTGCAGTAGCAGGTTCAGCTGAGGTGCAGATACTAAGTACACCAAACAAACAAATTCTTTATATATATTCAAACTGCTTCAATCAATAAAATACATTCAGTCACAACAGCGTGGGCACTTCTTTCTTCTACCATGTTATTTTTATAAGCTTATCTGGTGCAAATCTATATAATGTGAACTATAAAAAATATAAAATCTACTACATAATGTTTATAAAGAGATATCTGTTTATAATGCAAATTGCAGAAACTGTAGGCAAGAGACTTTGTCGGTTTATGTCTGTAATCTGTTTGCAGCTTGTGTTGCATTGAGCAGTGACTGTATCAAGTGGTGTTTGTTTGCATGCTAAAAATAAGCAAAAGAGGCAAAACGCTTTGGTTGAAATGCAGTTACAGAATTGATCAGCTAACTTCTGAAGTAAATTTTGCTTTATTTCTTTTTAAAATATTGGCTAACTGCTGTAAACAGATACCTTTATAAACAGATATCTATAATCTGGGAAATCCAACACTTGAATTCAATACAATAAAAACATTACAATATTTTCCCTCTCTCATCATGATAACTGCAGCTGAAAAATAATATTTCTCTCTTTTCCTTTACTAATGTCCAGAATATGGGCTCACAGTTCCTTGAACAAAGTGATACCAACCAAAACCTGTGTCACATTTAATTAGGGAGTGACTCAGACTGCCAAATCCAGACTGACATAATCAGTTTAGATGCCACCAGCCAGAGCTTAGGAGCTGACCAGTGGATTATATCCTTTGCAGCTTCATTTAGCTCACTTTGCAAAGAGACACTTTTAACAAATTGAGCCTGATTTACTCAGGACCTTTGAAAGAGAGAAAACAGGAGTTGGAATTCCAGATGGAAGGTCAGGAAGAACCCACATGTGGAAACAGCGAGGAGTATCAAACACAGAGTGGGGAGAGCAGCGGGGAGCAGGAGGAGGGAGGGGATGACCTCGAAGAGATGGTGGTCGATGGAGGTATGGAGGACTGGAACGGGTTTATTTCAGGGGGGACGGCGCTTGGTGAAGAGGACAGGGAGGTGGTGCCTGAATGGAGACCTGGTGAACCTGTGACCCCACAGCATGTCTTATGTCTGAACACTTACACTGACGGTGAGTGAACGCTTATTACACATGTTTATTTACAAATATATAGATACAAATTAACAATTACTACAGTACACTACAAATTTAAAATCACTAGAAAGCTACAAACACAATTATATATTTTGTAACTTCAGTTGCCACAGAAATCTAGAGAAATATATTATTATGAACACCACCTCCACCTTTTCGGCTCGGCGCTGAAAGAGTCTTTGTCTGTCTATATCTTGCTCCTCATGGTTTATATTGTGGTATATATGGTATATATTGTGTCTTTGATCCATCTCATTTTTCACTATTACTTTTTCATTCCCCATTAAGCCTTTTCATGATTCCTATTCCTATTGCATTAATTATGTAATAATTTAATATAATAATACATCATGTATATATGTATATGTATTTAATAAACATATTTAGAGATATTTTTAAACGTTCTCTGAAGTTGGATTTCCATCTTGGAACACCAGGAGAACTCTTTCTACTGAGGCCTTGAAACTCAACATGACTACTCAACACATTCACAGTGAAAGCTGTAGTAATTATAACTTTCTTACATCAGTCATACACACAGCTCTATCCAATTTCTATTTATTGACAAGTTGCTACAGTGTTGTAATCAACTGGCTATAGAAAAGCCCACTTCCTTCACCCTGTGAAAGCTTGATTTCCACCTTGTACTGGACTGCAATCAGTTCCTGTGTGATGTCATTCTCCCATCCCACTCCTGAGGTAAATGGAGTGCAGCATAAAAGCTCAACCAACTCTATCACCCCTGACTCTGAACATCAACAAATGTGTCTGTCAAGAAAACTAATGATGACCTATGGAAGCCTAGAACATGGTCCAAATTTATGTATTGATTTTGGGTTTCGTCGATCCTAGGCTCACTGATTGACATCATGTTTAGACCATCTTAAATACCACAAATATTCACTGAAAAAACAGGGTCACTATTTGGACAAGGTAAGACAGTATAGGTGTTAGTTTTTGTGTTGTTTGCTAGCCAACCCAAAAGACAAAAAAGGTATCAGGACTGAAGGCCTGATAAATTAGAACTCCATTAGTCCATACTGGTCAAGCCAGCAGGTGCAGTATTAATCTATCTTTCTATGTATATGCACTCTCCCCAGTCTCAATTTTTCCAGTTTCCAGTTCGGTTTCCAGTCAAACCGAATGTCATGTATAGCAGAAAGCACTTGTGAAGATGCGTGTTTTCAGCTGTTGTTGGTTGCATGTGTGGCAGAGTACCTGTGTTCACTTGAGGACAACATCTACAATGTGAACTTCTCTCGCTTCAAGATCAGGGACCTGGGCAGTGGAGCAGTCATCCTCGACATCAAAAAACAAGGGCCAACGGGTACGTTTTCATCTTATTTGGTCTTTTTTATTTGTCATGATATTGAACGTCATCAGGAGTGTGGAAAAACAAGACTCAGTGTCAAAAGCACTGATAGATAATTCCCACAGGCTGCATTAGTCTCTGTGGCTCATAATTAAGTCAACTGAAAGTAATGAACAACACATGCTGCAGAAACCAAATGTTCTGTAATAACTTGATTTGCTTCAACTTCATGAGTCTTTGCTTAACCTCTATAGCATGCTAAAACAAGAGTCAGTCTTTTGATGTACATATGTTTAGTATTGTTGACTGACTTAACAATAAATGAGCCTACCCTTCAAATTGAAAAGAATTTTTGTCAAATCACCCATTGAATTTAAATACAATAGCTTTTTTTCTTGGTAGAGTTGTTAGACAAAATGTCTGAGTATCACCATAAAACATGAATTAGTCCTGTTGTAACAAACAATATTAAATAAAGATTTTATTAAAGCCCATTTATTAGAATCTGAAGATGCCTGCTGTCAGAGAGTCACAAACTGTAATCACTTTCTGGTGACCACAGACATGTTTTTGCTTTAAAGACACCTTCTTCTGGTTTGCATAGAAGTGATTACACAGACCTTGATGTTCTCCGGTCCTGCAGCCTGGAGCCAGCAACTGAAAAGGCCAAACCAATTCAGGGAATTTAAACATACGATAAGAGTTATTTGGTAATTTAAACTGGCATTTTTAATTAATATCATAGTAAGTTAAGCCTACTCCTGTCAGTCCTTTTGGTCCTATGACTCTGTCAGTTGATACTGTGTGCTTTGTTTGCTGTGTCTTCATTGTTTGCATGTTTATGTTTACGGGACTGTATTGCTGCTATCTTCATCGGGGCTCTTTTGAAAATGAGATTCTGTGATCTTAATGAGACTTTCCTGGTTAAAAAAGGTTTTATGATTAAAAAAACATATTCATACCAATTCATAAAAGGCTAGAAGAAGCTTAATTTTGACAGTGAGTCACTCTTACTGAGAGTTAAGTCTGTTCTTATAAATGTTCCCATCTTAAATGATCTTTGACCTCTTCTAGCTGATGTTTTGCTGATGGTTTCCCATAATATGCAGGAGAGTTTGCACATGACTTAGGCTATATTTAGCTGCCCTGTACAGATTCTGAGGAACAAGCTCAAATACAATGCAGTGTGCTCTGAAAGGAACCGATGCTTAGTGGTGGCTCACTGTTTTTTACTCTAATTCTCTTTTCCAGTTTTTTCTGAGATGTCTCTTTTTTTTCAGAAATCCAAGATGTCATTGACCTTGATACAAACAGATTCATTCAGTACCAGTTCTCCCCTGCATTCCTGACCCTCAGAGAGATAGGAGCCACGTAAGTCAGAGACTTTTGATCTTGTTGGAATAAGTGCTGTGGCTTCTCTTTATATCAACAGCAGGAACAAATTATGATATAAAACCAAGAAAGAGTTTAGCATAATGTTTGATGAATAAATGCATCAAAAAGTGAATGCTCTGTCTCACACTTCACTCAGAGTTTCAGGAAAAAAGTCTTGCTTTTACATTTCCAAAATGCTTCTGATAACGCAATTAGGACTTCATTTACTATTGATATACATTTGTGAAAAAATAGTTTTTTTCTCTCACATAGGATATATAGTCACATCACTAATTTTGTTATGGTAGGCTGTTTCTTGTTTTCAGATGTCTTTGGTCTTTAGTCTCCAGCCAACACTGAGCTTTACACACATACATTAACACCCAAATCTGATGGTTGGGTTTGCTGTTAATGCGTCCTTGCCCATCAAATGTTATAGCTGTGGTATTCTGTCTCAAGTTATTACAAGTGTTTTCCTGTCTGTCAGGTTGGAGTTCACAGTGGGCAGCAAGGCACTGAACCGCTTCCGTCTGATCGAGAGGCATTTTTTCAGAAACCTGCTGCTCAAAACCTTTGACTTTGAGATCGGCTTCTGCATCCCACACAGCAGAAACACCTGTGAGCACATCTACTGCTTACCTGACCTGGAACCAGAGACAGGTACGATACAGTGACAATGCTGTAAAGTGGATTAGACAAAACATGTGTCAGGACCCCCTGGTGTCACTTTTTAAAAGGTAATAATTTAGTGTATGTTTGCAATGCAAAAAGCCTTCCTGTAGATAAGTCCTTCTAATGTTTGGTTAACCTTGTAGAACAGTTGCAGCTGGCTTAGATATATTTAATCCAAACTAGGCGGTTAAGATCAATTAACAAATGTTAGATTAGGTTCATAGTTCAGATCATTCACCCTTTATTTTCTTTCTCTGAGACTTGAACGCTGCTCTTCAGGTTGGGCCCACCATGACCCACCACCTCACCCTGATCTCCACCACTGATGGGACTATTCACTGTTTGTACATCATAAAGTGCAGCTGTAGTTAACAGTGTACAATATTACAGCAGATGGGTTTATGATGTAGTTAATTGAAAGCCAAAGTCGCTGTTAGGTAGTGTAGAGTAGGAGTATGCCTTAATCTAAAAGGTGACACTTAGGGGTCCTGCCACATGTGACAACTAATCTGAGATCATGAAGGTTTTCATAGAAATGAATAGACTCCTGGTACACGGAACTGTGTGAAAACAAACTGATACACCTGACATCTGACTGTGTCTAACCCCCGCTGAACACGTTTCTCTTTTCCTCTGCTCAGTTGAAGAAATGATTGCCCACCCATTTGAGACGCGCTCGGACAGTTTTTATTTCGTCAACAACAAGCTGATCATGCATCACAAGGCAGAGTACTCGTTCAGCCCGCAGAGAGGAACGGACACTTTCAGAGAGTAAAGAGACTGTTACTGACCTGATCAGCTGCTGATGTTCAGGAATGATGCTTCAAGTTCCATGGTGTGTGATGTTTGAATTGCTGTGAGCAAAACTCTGATTAAGTGATAAGTGCTTGAATAAAATATCAAAAGCTGGAACTGTTACAGCTTTATTGTGTGCTATATATACATACACTCATTCTTCTGGAAGTTGTAAATAGACAACGATAATTGATCTAATTGTGTTGTGTGTCACAAGAACAAACGCACACATCCAGCTTGTCATTAAAAACTTAACACTAAAGTCATATATTTATAGAGTGAATTATATGTAAAGAATTGTGCTATCAGAAGTCTAGAGTTTTCATTTGAGCAGCAGTTCTTTGCCTTTCTGCAGAGAAAAATCCACAGATATTATCCTGTCTTCCCAAAAACGATTTGTGTAAAATTTGTGATGTTGGCTTGCTGTAGTAGAACTGATTGACTGAAATTTTTTTTACTCTTTAAAATCAATACATGGGGGAAATATGATTTGGTCTGGCATGCAAGGCTACAGTAACGTCCCAATCATTATGATAATGTTTCCAAGGTTCCGTTTTTTGTTTGTTTGTTTGTTTATTCTTGGTGCTTCTTTTAATTACAAAGTTTTTAGTGTGAGTGCGCACGTGTGTGTGTGTGTGTGCATGTGTGTTTGGTGAGAAGGTGTTGTTTTATTGTATAAAGCACTTTGTGTTACAATTTATTTGCATGAAAAGTTCAGAGCACTTAAAGTCTGATTGATTGATAGATTAAATTGTACACAAAGTTGAACACAGCAAAAAATGAAAGGGTAGACACACTCAAACTCCCGTTCAACCTGAAATTCTTTTGTTAAAAACCATTTTATTCTTGGTGGTTGAAGTGGTGACGGATTTGCTGCTCAGCCTCATCAGTCTTGAGGCTCCCTGACATGCAGCAGCTTAGAGTGCAACATTCGACTCTAAAACACAGCAGTATGCTTTCCAAATGGTCAGCAATTATGTGGAGTAAATCTGCCAAATGGTCAGTAAAGGAAGTGTGTGCATGCTTGAACACGACACAACATCACTGTGACACAGGAAACAGGAGTGTGACCCCACATTTCTTGAACAAAGGAAAAAAAATGTGGGATAAGTGAGACAGGCTGAGGTTTAAAGCTTGTGGTGGGAGGGAGGGAAAGAGGGAGGAGGGACGAGTTACGGGGGAAAATGGGAACGGAAGGAACACAGAGAGGGGCGGGCAACAACGCACACATCTGGAAATAATTGAAGAGAGAGAAAGAGAGGGTGGGACAGAGAGAGAGAGAGAGAGAGGGAGAGAGAGAGAGTTTTGTTAACAAAAGGGAACAAAATGAAGGGTCCGACCTCCCAGAGAGAAGATTACACAAATTCAATATAAAGTTTATAATTAGGGAAGAAGACAAGCTAACTGGGGAAAACAGACAGACACGGTCAATCAGTGAAGAACAACACTAAGAAAAGAAGAAAGGAAAGCTGGTTTAAAAGCCCGACTGGTTCAGGAATCAGTCCAAAGGAGATCTGAAAAGGAAACCAAGTGAAGTTGGAGAACAGGAGCAGGAGGCGGAGGAGTGAGGAGTCACGAAGAGGAGTGTGAAAACAACGGGATCTGAAACTCATCTTCAGGTTGAATCTTTTTGAACTACAGTTCTAAACAGAAAATAAATAATACACAGGAAAACTCTGAGTTTTTGTTGACAAAGAGGTTTGATTGGCTGTTACACACTCAGGTTTTTGAGGTTTTGGTTGATTGTTTTAAACTCAGACCATTTTAAAGTGTTTCCCATCATTAAGGTAAATCAACTTTGCTGTCAGTTTTGTCTTTTAGAAACTCATTAGTCTGCTCTAATCTCCCGTCTGTTCCAGCACAGTTTAATGGTCATTTTTTAAACCCGAAAGCTGCTTCTCATCCTAGAAATCTGATAGTTCGTGGTGTGTTTAGGTGTTTTTCAACGTTCTACTAAATAACAGAGGTTGTCTTGTCAGATCTGATTGGTAATCTTAGTAAACCTCTGAACTGAGAGCAGGAGGCAAACTTTGTCTTTCCACTCAGAGACGATCCCTGCAATAAAAATGACAGCATCTGTCACTTTCTGTTCAAATGCTTTACACTGTCAGTTTATATAGACATAACACAGACCTCTAACAGTTGGCTGATATGTGACTTTGTCTGGTAACACATACAGAAACATAAACCATAGATCAAAACACAAATATATTTTTCGATTATTTTTCTGTTTTTCAAAATAGTTTTGGAATACAAATGAAAAATGATCACTGATTATGGTATGATATGATGGTGAGAAATCAAGACACAATTGCATGATTATGGTATGGTATGGTAAACACTGGTAAAACAATGTCTACCTATAAGGGCCATGTGTTATAATTAAAAAATCTGGAGTGATAAGCTGTTTTGTCAGCTCATGTGGCAAACAAGTAATTTGTCCTTTAGTTTGAAGGAATTTCCTTCCCCTTTGCTATTTCCTACACTGTCTTTTTTGAGTTTTTTCATCAAGTAAATCAGAGAGAAAAAAGCAGAAATTCATAAATATTAATGTTGCAAACATAAATTCACTCAGCTCAAACTCTGGACAGGAAAAACAGAGTGGACAGAAATGGGAAGTCCCATGAGGAAAATACTGTTCCCTAACCAACATTAAAAAGATAATCACATAATCCAAAAATGGAATTGAAAGTGTAACACTTATGTGCTGTTTACAGTGATACAAACATAATAAATTAAGACTAAGGGAGGTTGTTACATGTCACTTCCACCCTGTTTCACGGTGACTGACCATAGCTTTTGTTCACAAGCCTGAAAAATTGCAGCAAAGCTCAGATTTTATGGGCCATTGATAAAGGGTAGATCACACAAACGGTGACCATGCCGATAAGCAGTCACTGTTTTTATTACAGTTTTGAACTGCTGAAGATTTGAAAACTTGTAATCACGGATACATCAAACACATCTAACTTCCAGTGCCAACCACAGCACCTACTCGTCAGTGAGCTTTGAAACGTGGTGCCGTCACAGTTCTGCTCTCCTGTGCCTTTGCTGTGGTCAGGGGAAATGCCTTCAGCAGTATAATTAGGTGTACAGAGGAGAGGAGGGAGCTTCCTTCCTGTCAGCTATTTGACTTCCTGTGTGGGGTCAGTAGTCACTGTGAGGACAACTTAGTCAGAGACTTTCATTGTGAACACGCTGAAAAAGAGCTGATAAAGTGTCAGGTGATGTTTTTTTTAGAGGAACACCCTTAAAAGTCTGAATCGTCACAAAGTGTGTTTACATACACACTGGTATTCTGGTCATGAAGGGGTTTTAGAAGTAACCTGGTTATGTTTTGCACATGTCGGCATCATATCTTCTTCTTCTTCTTCTTTCAAAAACTTGATATACTACCAAAAAAAATATTATAGAAACCACAGTGCTGTGGTATGTAAACACCTGATCATGGGTTTAAAAAAATAAACAGTGTTTCAGATGGTAAGAAATCAAGATGCAACTGCAGGCAGACACAGTTACCTAGATACTGTTATGAGCATGTAAACAAGGATATATACTCAGGTAATAACCAAATTTTTCATGTTCCATGTAAACACCATATTGAAAAACGGGATAAGAATAAAAAAAGGCAACTTGTGCATATCTAAAACCACTAACAGCAATTTCAAAATTAACTCTGCCTCGAAATTATTATAAATGAAGGTTAAAATTCTCAAGTCTGCTCTAAAACAATAGTCATATGAACATACACACTGAAAGAGTCAGTTGCTGTAATTCCCCCTCCTCTCCATGTGGCTGTAAAGTGGCTCGTTCCTCACATGTTTCCATGGAAGAATTGAATAATAAATAAAAGCTGAAGTCCTTTAAGGCAGTGCGGGCTTGATGGAAGTCCTAGGGGTCTCAATTAAAAAAGCCTTTCTTAGATTTATATTTAAACTTAGTCTTGCAATCATTTACGACTGTGCATTAACTAACAAAAGTATTTACAAAAGATGCTGAACATTAAAAAACATTCTACAGTAGGCTCTGGTACACCTATCTAAAACTAACTCACCTGTGATCTATTATCTCAACCTGAACTGATGGCAGCTAGCTTGTGATTCATCCATACAATGCTATGACAGAGCAGAGCTAAGTCAGGAATCACCAAGGACCAAAAGAGACAGTTAACAGATAAAAATGGATAAGATCACAGTGATAGTGGAGGAGACTGAAGCCAGACTGTACATATTATTTGGAGGACTAAACAGGAGGTTGACAGACTAAGTCAAACATAGAGTGTGGGAGTGTGACACCGCAGCAGTGACTGAGGTGAAGCAGGTCTAAACCTTGCTGAGAGAAAAGACCATTTCCAGATCAGAGTAAAGATTTATTAAAAAAAAAATACTTATACATGGTTTTCTGCTTAAATCATACATAACTGAAGGTCTGTTTTACAAAAGAGGCTCATGCACTGAACGAATTAGAGCGGTTTGACGTCATAGTGGTAGAAGCAGTTTAATCATTTTGCTTTAAAATATACATTTTTTAATCTTCCTCTGACTCACTCCCTCCTTACACAGCGTCCCCCTCACCAAGGAAACCAATAACACACCACAACAAAGCCATAAACTGAACTGTGGACACTGTACATTCCTTAGACAGTTCATTTCATCATAAAAGAAGTAAAACTCAGTGGATATTTCATATCTTGTAGATGTGGAGTCAGGTTATTGGTAACATGAAGTGTTGCTTGAAAAACAGTTCTCTCACTCTTCTGTTTCTCTGACTCTTTACAGGATGTCGGTGTCTCGGAGGTGTTTGTGCTGTGTCAAATATTTGATGTTTGTCTTTAACCTCATCTTCTGGGTCAGTATTTTCACAAATCAGGCCAAAGTTGGCGCCATATGTTTTTATTTAGTTGCATTTTCCATAGCAGAAAAAAAATTATTTCTCTCACTCTTCCACCAATTTAATGTTTCTCAGCTGTTTCTCAACATTTGAGAAGAATTTAGTTGCATGCTTTTAAAATAATTGAACACAGACATGCCAGTTTAGTGCCTTGTTTTGAATTCATTTAATTGCAATTTGAGGTTTTCTTCAACCCAGTGGAAATCAAATTTTCTGCACAAAACATTGTGATTCATGCTGCATGTTGACGCTGCTTTTCTTTACATTTTCTGAGAAGCTAGGAGGATGCGGCTTGTTTGGAGTCGGAGTGTGGCTGTCCTTCACGCAGGCAGAGTTTTCCTCTCTTCCTCTGTCCTTTCCATCCCTCTCAGCAGCCAACCTGCTGCTCGTGGCCGGTGGCATCACCATGGTGACTGGCTTCCTGGGTTGTCTCGGAGCACTTAAGGAGCAGCGCTGCCTGCTGTTCATGGTGAGAGGTTCATATGACAAAACAGTCACATGTAGGCTTTTTTAAACATTTCATACCCCTATTTGACAGAAATCAACAGAGATGTGACAGGAGAGAGGAGAAGAGCAGGAAATGAATGCTGTGGTTCATGTTCAGATATTCTGGTTTTAACGCTGTAACGTCTCAGGGATCATCTGATGTCAGTGTGCCACTTCTTTTCTCTGTTCTGCAGTTCTTTGTGATCCTTCTGCTCCTGGTCCTGACAGAGGTGACTCTTGTGTTGGTTATACACATCTTCCATGAAAAAGTAAGTTTACGCACACTCCAACTTAAAACATCTGAATATAGACAATGAACAGATGAGATCAGAGAGGGAATAAAATAAGAAATTAAAAATAAATATCTCAAAGTTCCCCCTCCACTCAAAGATGATTCAGTCTTATGTTCATGTTTCATTTCATTGTTTCATTTCCATGTATGTCACAACACTGAAGCCTCCAGCACAGAGGAAACATGTCAGAGCAGTTTTCATAAGCACAACCCCTTAGCTGCGTGAACCACTGTTAGTTACACAAGCTAACAAACAACACAAATAAAAGATTCCTTCTACACTCAAAAATCTAAATATGACCCCTAATGACTCTCTTATACATGTTGGAGCTTCAGTCTGAGCTTCAAACTTTCAACTTAGGATCAGATCACCTAAGATTGTTGATACTAGTGTGCATAATCTCTAATAAACATGTACTGTAAATATGAGTGTGAATGGTTGGTCATCTGGTGTGTCAGTAGTCTAGGAAGACTGGGCTCTTGTTTCACAGCTGGTTCCAGCTCTGATAGGCTCAAGCCCCAGCAACCGTGTAATGGATAAGTGGGTGTGTATATTGGTGGATATATCTTTTCAAAAAAATAACTTTTTTTCTCTCTTTTTTCTCTTTTGTTAGCTTGATTCCAAAGCACAAGATGAATTAAAGGAAGGTATGAAGATTTATAACACAGAACCTGGACTGAAAAAATCCTGGGATAATGTCCAAAAAATGGTGAGCACTCTAACAAGACATACAGTTTCTTATGTTGCAAGAATAAAGGCTTTATACCACTGAATAAATGATGTCAGTGCAGGTGGCAGTTTTCTGAGTCACTCATTGCTTGAGACATTGTGCTCCTACTGCAGTGCTAAAATCCTGAAACAGGAAGAGGCATCTACCTTCAGCTCTTGTTTACTGTATTTAATGTTTCTTAATCGTTATTCATCTTTGGAGACACAGTAGTATGTTAGTCACGTCCACAAACAACTGACTCCAGTGTTCTGTATAGGTCATACCAATGACTTTTTTGTTGTAAGATATTTAGGTAACTTTATTATACATTGTATTACTTCCTGTATAACTTCCTGAAAACTAATACTGGTACTTAAATGCAGGTAGAGTACAAGAAAACCAAACAATGGAGAACAAGGGAGTAATAATTGGCAATTACAGAGAAAAGGACAAATAAATTACACTGTAAGAATTTTTGATGGTTACCTTTGGAGCACTTGTAAATGAACATATATATCATATGTGATCTGCAGCTGTGTGATATAACTATCCTCTTTATATCTCAATGTTTCTTCTGTTAGTTCAAATGCTGTGGAGTTACTAACAAAACAGACTGGTATGATGTGCTGAATGGAACGCTGCCCTCATCCTGCTGTTCTGTTGGGACAGACGAGTGTGTCTACGGGTGGAGTGAGGTTGGTTTAACACTCAGCTGTCAAGAGTCTTTTTGAGTGTTTCTAAATGTCTTTGCTTGTATTGGATTCCAAATTTTCATTATTTGAAGAGCAGCTATCTTTACATTAAAATAAAACTGCTAAACTGCTAAATAAAAATGGCTGCTGATCTGGGAAATGAGATTGTATGTCATCTCATTTAACTGAGAGGTTTTGCCACATAAGAAAGTCTCTTTGGCTCCTAAAGACAGATCAGAGAGAAACCAGTTGCCTAATTTTTCAGTTAGGCTCTTATTTTATGAGGTCCACGGGCTTGTTTTTAAAAATGGATCAAACACTGAGTAGTTTTCCGTATTTTCAGTATTAGCTCTTTTAGCAGCTACATGTTGGATGTTCAGTAATGCACAGAAGAAGGAAGCACACAGGTCAATGAGCAGTATGAAATAATGTATGTTCCTGTGCAAAAGTTGCAGCATAGCCAACTGGGAAAATATGTGTGATTTGACCAACAACACAGTGATAACCAAGTCATAGAGTTACCAAAGGAGGGGGGAGCATGGCCCATCAGGGTAAATATGGAGGGTAAATAATATGATTAATATGATTCATATAGGGTGTGACCTACCTGCCGACATGGCAATTACACATCTGCTTCAACAATACATACTGTCCAAAACCTGCCCTTTCTGTTTCAGCGCTACGAACAGCTCATGCTGTGGACTATTGTCTCAATATTACACATTTTTGGCCCCAACCACTATGACATTGTTGGCACTTTAATGTATTTAGACCAAAAGCTGCCAGGAAAGTTGTGAAAAAAAGAAAGAAAAGAAAATACAACAGCATGTAGGAAAATGGCCAGCAGGCAAGTTAAACTATGTGATGTGTGGTTGTGTTTGTAGAAACAGTGGACAGTCATTTGTATCACTTCGTACAGTCCTTCATTGGGACTAGGAAAAGTCACTGGAAAATGATATTGAAAAGCTTAAGCAGAGTAAAACATTCCTCACATTCTTATTAGTGAAAGAATCACAGCCACTCACACATCTGGAAATAATCTCAGCTTTAGTTTGAGCATTATAGCATGCAGCTACAGCATGAGGTCCAACTTCTTGGGGGAATGTGTAAGCCATCCAGCAGAAATGTGGTCTGTTGCTTTACATTTATACACTGCCAAGGCAGATTTATTGATAATTCCAGATTTTTACAATTTGGATCTTTTTTTCACATAAATAGCATTGCTCTTTTCAATCAGTTACAGTGATCTTTAAATGCTATAAAATCTCTACCAAAAATAGAGGAAAAACAAGCAGTCAGATAACCAGATAGGATTGGAAACAAGCTAACAAGGTCAAACTGAAAGTAAGCCCAAATGGTCTCTCATTTCCAAAGAAAACTGTGTGCATGAGATGATAAGCACTGTAGATTAAATTTGAGGCAGGAAGTGTGTCTACAAACTATGATGGATGTTTACAGCAGACTGTTCATTGTTGCTGTGTTTCCAAGTCTCAGCAACTATCAGGAGTAAAATGGAATTACTGCTCACAGGAATGATGGCCAAAGCAAATATGAGCAAAGTTGTGATACTAAACTGGAATTATCTTTTGAATAGATCTGAGACAGTCTACCTCAGTGAATTTGTTGGGGCGTTCTTCTGTCTGTTATTGGATTTGTTAAATGAACATTATATCATGGAAATGTCTTTTGCTTGCCAGTTGTCAGTTGATGGGGCTGTAAGTCTTATAGAGCCCCTATTACAAATAAAACTTGTTGCCATCCTTTCTTTTACTTGGCTCTACACTTCATCCTCACTTATGTCATCGTTCATGTGAAGTACTTACTGTCTAACCCCTCCCTCCCCCCCTCTCTCTGCAGCCGTGTTATCACAAGGCCAGGCAGTGGCTGCTGGATAACATCCCCTCAGTCTTGGTGTTCGGAGTGTGTATCGGTGTTGTACAGGTAGCTATCACCAATATTCAGTTTCTATATATGAATGTTGTCAATTGAAAACCTTGTATTCAGCAATTCAAAATTCAGTGATTGTTTCCTCATTAGGTCTCAAACCATGCAGATCTTAAAAAATACATTTAAAAACATTCTTACTTTATTGCAGTTTGACATTTTCATACAGTTTTTGCATGAAAAGTGTTAGACAAATACTTAATGTCGTGTTATTTATGTTACTCCTATTATTTATGGTAATTTTATCATTTAAATCATCATGCAGCCTCATAAAAAGCAAATATTAAGTACTGTAATAGAATGCATATTATGTAATAAGGAAAAAGAACATTTTAGTAACATAAACTGCAGGTAACATATTGTAAATGAGCCTGTGTATATTGTTTTTTTTCAGGTTAATATTCTCAGAACTTGTTTTGTGTTGCTAATTTTGACTTGAGATAAATATGTCTTGTCTATGTGTTATATTACCTGTTTACACTTGTTGTAGAGGAGGGGTTTTCTGAATCACACACACACACACACGAAAAAAAGGGATGCATTTTTTGTTTAAGTTGTGCAGTGTTAGTTTAGTAATATGTGCTTTGATGATCGCTCCTTTGTTTGAGCTAAAAAAAATAATTAAAGCCATGTATTTTGGTTTAATCTGCATGGCAATGTAATGGTATATGATTCCTTAATCTAAAGAAACAAAGAAGTATAAATAAGGTCATTTTTGACTTTAAAAACGGTACTGGACATAATTACTAAATTTTAAAAATATTAGGCATCCATCAAGGAAACTATAGATTTTTGAGTCAGTAGATTAAAATGCATAAATCTGAGAGATGCTCTTTGGGGGAGAGTTTTTAACTGGACCAAATTCAGTGTGATTTCTATTGTGTTTTGTGTTGACTGTATTCTGTATGTGACCTGTGCACCTTCTTCTCCCATCAGATCCTCGCCCTGGTGTTCTCCATGCTGATGTACTGTCAAATTCTGTGTGCTGAGAAGCACTTGGACTGATTGTGGGACAGCGGTTCACTGGCCTGTCATGGGAAGGCTTATCACAAACTCCTCTGGGATCTTAACACACAAAACCTTCACTTCAGACTGTGCTGCTCTGGTGCTTACTCTGGGTTTAATGTTGTGCATGAATGTGCTGAAATTGCAGCGTTTATTGAATGTTTGAACATGATTTTGGTAAATTAACTGAACATATTTGTTAGCAACAAATGAACATAAAGTTGAGCACCATTAACTCCCATGAGGGCAAACTACACTTCTCTGCTGTGTTTAATGCCACTCGGCATGCTGGCTATTTTTTTCCCAAAATGGTAAAGACACGATTTCTAACCAGTCAGACTCCTCCTGCCTATGCCTAACCCACCGAACCAAATGGCAACTCATATGCTGAACCTGGTACTGCCAAAGCCAGTTCTATTCAGTATTTGAAGGGGATTTTCTAAAATAAAAATCAGTTTGGATTTAACCTGAAAAAAACATGCAAACCATGTTCATCAGATTCCAAAAAACTAGCATAAACGTGGCGGCCAAAATGTGCCAAGAAACTGCAGTTGAAATGGCTACTTTAGAACGGTGCCAAGAGTGAGTCATTTCCCATACAGCTCATAATGAAATGTCCAAGCTAACGACAGTAATAAACATTTTTACAACCAGGTACAGAACACAGTTTTGGTCTCTATAGTTCATTCCACTGTTCATGAAAACTCTATGGGTCAGAATATTTTTTGGAAATTTACTCATTTGAATTACAACAAGCAGCTGCCAGATGCCCCATTATCAAATAAAAGAATTCTCTGCAGTTCCATCCTTTCATCCAAATGTGGTCACTTTTGAAAGTGAAAGCTAAGTGATGGTCATAATGCTCAAATTGAGGCTTTAAAATAGTAACTTACAAACCAGTGGTTGACATCACAGTAGCTCTGACAAGTTTTTATTATCAATTGATGGTCTTAATAGCAGACATGTTCCTCATCAGAAATATCTGCAAAAGAATTATGATCGACAAAGAACACAAGCCAAAATACACACATTTTCTCTGGGAAGGAAAAAAGAAATGATCGAAAACTTGTTTATTTTAATCTGTAAACTGAACTTTGAGCTAGCCTAGGATAAGTGTCAGCCTACACAACCACGTTTGGGTCTAGTCCTGAAATTGTTGCCTTTCCGAGGCATTGGTTTATAAAATCCCCCTTAAGATCCCCCAAAAAACTTAAAACTATCTAACCAAAACTTGTAGGATCACTGGGCATAACTGACTCTTTCAGCATGGACAAAGCCAGTAGTAACAGACTGAGGAGGTTTGTACTTTGTACCACTCATAAAAATGAAATATAAACTCCATCACAGTTTAACACAGAATAATGTTAGATCAGTAAGAGTCCATCAGCCTGCACACAGAACAGGTTACAGTTACTTAACTGCATCGCTCCTGCAGACTAAGATGACATGAAACACTTAATCCAATGTTGTCCTGAAATTAAGGAAAAAAATGATGCTTTATTTCTGTCTGTCTTTATTCTACAGCAGTTTGCTTTTTATGTAAAAGCATAGGAAATAACAGAATGTAAAATATGTTAAAAATGGTGTAATAAATGATGCTCTCTGTCACTCTGGGCAGCAGGGAAAATGTAACTGTAACTAAAACTTACTCAACTTAAAACTTTTCTTATTTGGATTTGATTATCAATCCATGATGTTCAAAGAAAAGAAAGATGAGAAGATTTAACTTATCTGCTGGTTCAGTTTGTGTTTCAGGTCACACAATATAATTGCAGGAAACTTTTGACAAGTTAGCCTAGTATTTAAAAAAAAGAAAAGAAAAAAAGAACAGTAAACAAAAAACTATGACAAAAAAGAGTAAGAAAACAGAATTGATAGGAAAATATTTAGCACTTGGTTCACTTTGTTAATAATTTTATCCCTGTATATTTCTGTACTGTAGCACTTTGAACTTGTCTGGTTCAGTGACTTTATAAAATTACAGTGTTCTTTTTTTAATCTGTTTTATCTAATCATCACTGCAGTGGTATGTCTCTGTCATTTTATTTACCACATAAGTTTATCTAGCTTTATCTTTTCTTAGAGGAGCATAATACTGGATATTTTTTTTCTTTTATGGCATTAGCATCATATTAAAGAGAATGTTTGACTCATATGGTAATGTTGCCCATTGGTATTATTACTTTATATCTAATCTAAAATAAATAGTGTTATCGGAGTCAAGAGGTTCTCCAAAAAAGGCAGACATGTTTAGTTTAAGGTGAGTCAGTGCAGCTTAATACTATAACACTGCCTGCTAACTGTTATCAACAGCACTCAGTTGGTTTATTGCTGATTACACCTGTTTACCAGCATTACAGGTGTAAACACACCCTAACTGGATTCATTTATAAAGCTGATCTTGCATTGCTTTGGACTTTAACATCATAAGAATAGGTCATTTGTTTTTATGACAGCTGTACAAGCTACTAACAGACAACAATAAACTCTGGATGTCTTGATTCGCAAAAGGAAAAGGATGGTTGTCTCACCTAAACCATGGTGAGCTCTCCTGTTGGTCCACTTTTAACTCATTCATCAAGTGGTTTTAAGGACCCTGTCTGATTCTTCTCCTCTCATGTCACCAACCACTGAAAGCACCAATGTCATTGTAGGTTTCAGCTTGTTTAAGTCAGCAAACACATGAAACAGAAACTAAAACATTTAAATTTTAATTACCAAAAAGTCGAATTATTAGCAGTAGTAGTGATGATTGTCAGTCACAGTATCAACAGCACGCCACTCTTCTCTCCTCTGTCAATCATTTTTTTATTACCATTTGATCTCACAATGGCGTTGTTTCAATATGTCTTTGACAAACTTAAAGCAACTTTAAAGCCACCTTATTTTGATGGGTAAAGAGTCTGTCAGATCCAGGCTGTACAATCAGCTAGTGTCCATCCTCTCCTTCATTGAAATGGATTCATGCACCGCCGGCTGAACTAGCTTCTGAACACCTTTTTTAATTTGTTGGCATGTCATGTCAGCCTGTGAATGCTTAAGTAACCACACTGTCTACACTCTAGTTACACAGTTGAAGTGAATGGTTTAATGTAAAAATGGTTTCATAACAACCCTTGTTAAAGAGTTCAGGTATGGTTTAAGATTTTTTTTTTTTAAATCTAGAACTGACTTACAGAGGTAGAGAGCTGAGTATTATATAATTATTAAGGGAAGGGTCATTCAGTAGAACTCTAAAAAACAGAAATGTGGCCTTTCAATTGTTTTGAGACAGTGAATGCAGAAGGTATACACATCAACAGATCAACCAGAAATAAAGCCTGGGTTTAGTAAAGGGTGAAACCATTCAAAATATAGATTCTTGAGATGATTAGACCTCAACTATGGCATTGTTGTCTTAGATTATCATTTCCCTCCCAGTCCCATTTATTGTTTCTTATGCCAAACATGAGATATTTCATTGATTAGCTGATGCTTTCTTTTTTTTCTCAGATATGTCAAAGTAAAACTGTACATAAAAATACAATAAAATTTTCCCTTTTCTTCTTTCTCTTCTCCTTGATGTCCTTCTTGCTGCTCCACATTTTGGGACGCTAAGGTAGATCATATGGCTGATTTGCCAGGTAGATCTCAAACCCTGACCCCAGCCCAGCCTAGAGATCCACATACTTGATGTGTAAAGTTATTTCCACCAGATGCCCCTCCTACTCCCCAGCATCTTGGGATGCTGGGGAGATAATCAAGGTTCAGTGTCTTCATCAAATTAAATAAAACAATGAAAATAAAATATTTATAATATATTTATTTATTTTAAAAAATGTCCCTTAGGAGAATTTCACTTGTATTCAGTGTGATGTACAAAAAGGAGTCAAAATGCTTACCATATCACATTCATACTTCACACAAGAAAAACACACTGTAACTCCTCCTTTCTGATGACTGTATTTAAATATTATGATACAAAAAACATAAAGTAGCATAACTGTACAGTAAACACATTTTCTAGATCATTAAAAATACACAATAATTCACATTATTTTACTTCACTTATTTTCAATCATGACAGCAGTGAAAAAAGAGAAAAAAAATCATAAAATAGAAAAGAACAGTACCTTTGATCATGTTCTTTGCACTCAGAGCTCCTGTTGATCCAGGTACCTTGTGGAGGTATCAGCCCTCTGTCAGCATTACACACTGATGTTGCTTACAAACAGGTAGAAAGAAGCAGCTGACACCGTACATCATGTATGTAAGGAGGAACTTGACTGTGTACAGCAAACTATTCCCAAACCTCTTTTTTCCGTCTCACATTTGGCAGAATTGAGTGCACAACAACACTACAATATGTAAAGTCATTTCCTGATTGAAACTGAAAAACAACTTTTTTTGTAGCACAGGTTTGTTCAGTTCATGCTGATTAACCCCTTACACACCTCTCATGACCCGTAAGCATGTTCATGCTCTCTTGCTGAGGTAACGTTGAATGTGATTTCCTCTTTTTCAATGACATATTCAATATTGTAAAGACAATACAAGGAGGAATTTCCAGATGTTGGCAACACCAAAGCCATTAGAAATGCAGATAAGATACCTCAATCTGTTGTACGTGGTGAACAAAATCAATCAGACATCTCAAAATGAGGCTTTTTCAATAAGCAGATTTTTTCCTGAGCAAAGAAGAGACTTTGAAGAGACAGTTCTGACAGCACAAGTACAATCAATACTACCATCACACACAGTAAATTTGAGTATTTCTGTAATGTACTTTATGTATTTGACCATACTACCCACTCTAGCTGACACAGTGAGTGTGAGCCTCGAGCCTTTCTGATTCTATGTTCTCGTTCTTAAGTGCAAGGTTATTGTGCAAATTTTACATGACATTACACTCGACAAACCCAAGTATTGCTGCAAGGTACTTTTATAATAAAATAAATAGATTTGATAAAGATTTTAAAAATCATGGTTTGTTGTGTTCTTAATTTACAGTTTATAAACGTAGATGTTACAGCAATTCATGGTGTGTGTTTGTAAGTTTGTATCACAAGGAGATACCAAATTTTTCTTTTGGGTCTCGAGCTTAAAAGTTTGGGAGCCTTTGGTCTGCATCCTCAAAGAGGCTTGTCACAGCGCAGATGAGACTCTGTGGGAAAGCTCGTCCATGTAGGAAAGCAGAGAACAGTCCATCTGTTCTCAGTCCATTGTCATCCAGAGTTCAGTGTTGGCCAGTAGTAAACTGGGATAAATCGTTCAATCGAACTCTGAAGTCATCTCCTGGAGATGAAATAAAAGGTTGGGTCATAAATATAAACACAGGAAAATAAAGAATATACTTTTGACTTTTGCATGTTTACATGGGGCGCCCATGTCTGAGACACTTAAAATAACCAAGCAGACTGCGCAGGTCAAGCATCTTATTACTTTTCATTAAATCACTCACCCATCCTCCTTGGTTCTTGACCCAGGGGGTAAAGGTCTCCATGTAGCGCTCTGCGTAGCCTTCCATGCGCTGGGTTCCTGTGGCCGTCACTATCCGCCGTGATACCTCCATGCTGACAGCCATACGCTGCAGCGTCGGACTGGCTGTTGGCAGCTCGGAGTGGACTGGAGCCCGACTGCTGCTGAAAGTGTCCAGCAGCTTAGCAAACGATGCATAAGAGAGACGTACCAAGCTGGAGCGCAGAAAGGGGTCCGACTGGATCTATAAATAGATGTTCATTTAGCAATACAGGTGGTACCAGTTGCACATGCATGCAGATGAACACACACAGGGGTTTGTTTTATACAGCAAAAAATAGAACCTGAAATGCTGGACATCAGGCAGGTGAAGAAACAAAAAGCAAGTTATAATGGTATTAAACTGGTTCCAGTCAAAGTGGTATGGCATGAACAACAAAGGCTGGAACACTGCATGGACATGATTATTCTTTTTTAATCTGAAGCTATTATGAAAAACATGAGACACTAAATTTAATGTTACTGCTTCTCAGAGTGTTCAGTGAAAGGAAATGTAAGTTCTTAGAACTATGAGTCTAAGGTGTATTTATAATTTTTGGGACTATTGATGCTTTGTTTGTACAGAGTTTGCAATACATGTAACTTACTATGGTAGCTGGCTATGGATAACTGCTTAGCACCAAAACCAATCATGTACCAAAGGCTAAATTTACCAGTGTCAACACTTTTGTATCAAGTATCAACAGCTTAAGTTGACTGCAGTACCCTCGTACTCCTCCACAGAAAGTTTTGGGTTAGAAATGCCCTACATTCAAAGCCTCCTCTCAACATCAAGAGCTGCCAATATTTAATCAATGAGCACTGCAGCTTTTACACACATGATGACGAAGCATTACCTACCTTAGTGTTGATAGAATCTCCCTCCAAAGAGAGCACCTGCACGAGCTGCTGCACCACTGACTCTTTCTCACTCACTGCTAAAAGAAAGAGACATCAATGAAAGTGGGTCTCACAGCTATAATTCTGTGTCTAAATTTAGCTCTTAATGCGATTTTTAGTCTGAACGTAGCGTGTGAAAAAGCCTGCTTGCTAGTGTTAGCTTGCTAGAAATTAATTGACATTAATGACAGCACTGTCTGCGACATTTTCTGGTAATATTGTAAAAGTTGACAAAAATTCTGTTGAGCAGGGCATTTCTCATTTTATACCAATCTAGAAAGGTAAAGCATATTATGTTCATAACAGTGAGGGTATCTGCTGATAAGCAGAGAAATTATGTGCCTGCATTTGATAATCCTGAGGTGTATTGATGTAGAATGCATTGTACATCAAAACACCACACAGATAATCAAAGCCAATTTTCAAGTTCAGAAATATTCCTCTTGGTGTGTGTGTGTGTGTGTTTGTGTGTGTGTGTGTGTGTGTGTGTGTGTGTGGGTGTGTGTGTGTGTGTGTGTGTGTGTGTATGTGTGTGTGTGTGTGTGATAGATTACCTGATGGAGATTGCGCTATAGGACTCAGTTTCTTTACACTTGTGGACCTTTGGGCAATCTTTTCCAGTTTCTCTGCTATTTCATTGTAGAACTCAGGAGAATGGTCTATGTCAACATCAACGACACGTATCTTAGATGAAAACTATCATTCTGCCTTTAAAATTCAACTTTTCTCACAATTTACTGTAGTCATTCAATAAGTCTGCTCACATATACATGACTACAGGTTGCAACCAGGTGCAGTGAGGAACACTCTGAGTTCTGTGTTTTCAGTCATTATTAGCAAACTTCCTCCATGACCAACAGACTCCACATGTACACATGCACAGAATTTGACATCTTTGCTTATTTTGCTAATTATTTTTCTGGTAATTAAAAAACTGCAAGTCAACACTGTTGGAGAAAATGAATAACAACAGCCTTCACCCAGTAATCTCTCTCTGGAACATTTGGATTTTAGTATTACACTTCTTCACCGTGCAGTGAGAGGGGGCTTCCTCTCCTTGTGTTGCTTCCCTGTCTAAGCGAACCTCCTCCAGTAAACCCTTAAGACAGAGGTAGCAATGACTGTCTTTTTCTCAGACAGTGCTAACTTTTAATTAATTTCAAACTTTCTCTATAATAACTCAAAGGGCTCTATTTTCGTAGACCAGGCGTAGGCGCGGCGCAGGGCAGGTGCCCAGATATTCTGAGAACCGCTGCCCAATGTAAAAAACAGTTCAATGATGTAAGGAGAAGGGCCAAAAAAAAGTT
>JAPZDV010000009.1:22603968-22623944 GCA_029814665.1 Acanthurus lineatus | reverse complement strand
AATATAGATACAAATGTATATGCTGGTTAAGACGGTTACATTAAATAGTGGTTGCTGTGATTGTTTGATGCATCGAAATGTGCCTGACACTCTGAAAAACCTGCCTGTGAGGTTTTGGTGACGTGTGCGCACTGCGCGCCTATCAACCAAATTACCACGACGCAGGGCGCGTCTCACCTGCGCCGAGAATGGACCAGGTCGGAGCTGGCGAGCTTTCAGCGCACCCTCGGCACACTGTTTTGTCACGAAATTGTCACTGCGCCAAGCTGAATCTGTCGACTCCTCCCCCTGGTGCGCTGTCTTGCCTATCTCGGAGCAGCCCGGTCTACCAAATTACCAAATTGGCGGCGCACTGTGGCGCGCCGGGCGAAATTACCACTGCGTGGGCTGTGCCATGCTCTGCCACCCTGCGCTGCGCCACGAAATTAGAGCCCAAAGAGTTTAAGTGCACATGCAAGAGCTGCGTAACTAATTTCCTCCTGTCTTAGGCCAAAAACTGATCAATCATCCTCACATTTGAACTTCAGGCTTAGCAGCAAATAAATGAACATAAATGGTTGTGAAGTTTTATGGTGTATTGGCGGAGCTTACTTGGAGAGACGATGGTAGATGGTGACGGCTGCAATGGTGTATGCTCTGGCCCATTGTTTATCGACAGTGTGGTAGGCCTCTGAGGAGGATCAGGATCATACTTAGAATTCTCTTTTTCTAACTTTAACCTGAAGAACTTGGAAAGTGTTCTTTTGATCTTCTTTTGCTTTTTCAGCTTCTTCTGTTGTTTCCTCTCAATGTCATCATCTTCTGACGTAGAAGAAGGAGTCAGGACATCATCCTGTGGGAACAGGTGCTCATCAGCTAGCTGGAAACATGCTTGCACTAGCTTGCCACAAATACTCTTAAAGCTGGCATAATGTCAGTAACTTAGATCAAATATTTCAAAAGACATAGTAGCACCATCAACTCTTACATAACCAAATTTAAACCATGTCTTTTTTAAAAAGCAATGTTTTTCTGACAAATAGATCTATAGATAGAACTATAAATGTGATCTGATATCTGATCGTATCATCTATTTGTTCCCAACAGCTGGTGTTTTTGGTCGTGTGTAAAATCGTGTGAATTTTGTAAAATTCACACAAATTTGTCAGAAATGCTGGTTTATGCTGGAAAATCATGTCATATTTTGGTTGGGTGGCACATTTGATTAGTTACTGTCAGTTCTATTGATTTGCACATGGATTTTTAATTGGTTTCAGTGTTTTATCTGCTCTGTATGGAGGGAGTGTAGACAACAGGGGTGTGTAGGCCTCCAATGTTTTCTAGAGACTGTCATATCTTGCTTGTAAATCTGTTGTGTTTTTAATAAACACCATAAAACGCATCCAGACTTGCGTATGGATTTGTTTGAACATGTCAGGGGTAATAGTCTACTTAGCCACTTAGCAACTTTTGTAATTGATAGTAGCTGCAAATAAAAAGTGTTTATGCTCAGGGTAGTAAATATCAGTGGTAACTAGAGAAAAAAACAACTAGAGAAATAACAACTGCTGCTCATGCTAAATCAACAAACAAAGCATGACTTGTTTTTTCTTGAAATGTCGTGTCTAATAAAAATAAAACTCTCTTACATCTATATGGTCTTTGTGGTGTGACGCTTTTGACTTGCTGTCCTTGTCTTTAGCAGGGCGACGTGTGTTGGTACGAAGAGGTAGCTGCTTTATGAAGTCCTTTAATCCAGTCTTCTTCTCATCTGCTGAACTGACATCTTCCACCTGAGAATCATTCCCATCCTTTTTTTTGGACTGGGGTTTGACTCTAGCAAAGGAAAGCACAAGAGTGCACTGAACGACAGGGCTTGTGTAGGATCAGCATTGCACATTTACACACGGTTCTGTTCATGGCTTTTTACATACAAAACTCACACAGGCTACTCAACTTAGGTTAAACAAATCTTAACTGCTTCTTCTGGTAATGATGTTTTTAGACTGGTTGATGAATCAAAGTAAGAGGTCAAGGAAGTTCACCAGACAGATTATCAAAATAAAATTCAGCTGAGAATAGAAATTCTGTTTGATCAAGCTTTCACATCAGCATCCAGTCTGAGGTAAATGGTGAGGAGTGGGTTTATTAGAACTGTGACACCATAAAAAAAAGCCCAAACAGAATACAATAGCAGAACCAGAAGTATTAATATATTTGGTTACCTCTTCTTGTTGAAGTCTTTGTAGGCACCTCCCACTCTGCCAGGTCTGTCCGGCAGGGGGATAGAAAGAGTCCGCTGGAGGAAAGCATGGAGGACTAAATGCGTCTCGGTCTTAATCTCCAGCAGAGAGATGGAGGAGACAGAGGAGACAGAGGGGAGGCGCTCTGCAGACTCTGACATCACTACCATGTGGTAAATCTGAAAGGTTTAGAGAAAGTATTTTCTTATTCTGTATCACTTAAAATTTCAGTTGATGCAAAAGGGGATTATGTTAACCATCAATGAATTGGGACAAGCCTTTTTCTACAACTTATCCTTACTCATTGCAGCATAAATTATATGTTTTTTTAACTTCAGTTTTGATTTTTTGTATTTCAGGAAAAAAGGAAACATACTAATGAAACAGTAATTACCAATTATTTTTACTAACTATTACTATTTCTATAATTATGTATTGAAGGATAAAAAGGTGCAAATATACCAGATTAAGTGAGATAAAGTTTAAGTAATCCTAAAGCTTTACAAAACACTGCTCAAGACCAAGTGAAAGCAAAACAAACACATCTGGTTTGTTAACATTCCATATCTTTAAGGACTTAATTAATGTCATTGTTAGTGAAACTAAATACATTGAATCACCCACAGCAGTTTAACCAGACAAGGAATACATATCAAAATTTTTAAAAAAATTGATAACTCATTTATAATTTTAAAATACTCTACACTGTATAACACACACTCTCTCTTTGATACATCTTGTGCTACATGCGACACGTATTGCGTGTATCAAGAGATGTCCATCCCGTCCATCTCCTCATTGCTTGAAGTTGAAAATATTTAACTCTTAGGGCAACACCGCCTGACACTGTGTTGCAACATCTAATCAGCCTTTGGAGCCATGACACGATTGATCCAATGAACCAAATACGATCCAAATTTAATAGTGCAAATCCATACTGGCATTTCTTGCAGTAGCATGGTGTTAATCACTTTTGGTCTGAACACACCTTCACAGTCCCAAGTCTACTGCATCAGAGTGGGCTTTGTGGTGTCTTGCCCTGATCAGCGGTCCACAAAGTTTCATAACCCACAACCAGCACTTCAGATGCAGAGTATTTTGATTTTTGTCCAGCTAAGATTTTGTTGATTTGGTAATTTTGTTAATTTTTTGTACTACAACCATGGTTTCATTTTCTCTTGGTTTTGATGGGATGTGGTAAGGAGTCTGCATGGGGTGCTTAATAATAAAAAAAATGACCGGATGCACGGTGCCGTTCCTGTTTCTAACTTCCTTAGGGGTCTTGATGCGCTCTGTGACGTGTAGACCAGCTGGAGAGGAAGAGGGGTCGGATACACACCGGGACGTAGCGGAGGAATCTGCACCGGCCGGCTGGACGGGAGAGGAGTCTTCCTCTCGTCCTTTCCAACTATCAGGAAATGCCAGTATGAGAGTGTTTTTGTTAAAGGAAAGACACATACCACGATTTAACAGTTATACCGGTGAAACGCGTTACCTGTATATTTATTTTCCGATCTAAACACATTAATACCAAATTTTGAGTTTAGCTGCATTGAAAAATGTAAGCGAAAGCTACAATGAATCTCCGGAGTGACTGAAGTTGGGCTAAAGTTTGAAAGTTAACACGGCTTGAGTTCATTAAAATAATTTAGGAAATTATAGGCAAACGGGATGTAGCCTTAATAAATGGAATATTGGGATAAACCCATTTGAAAAGTCTTTTCCTACCTCTGTTTAATGAGTTTCGGCGAAACTTGACGACATGCACGCTGTCTCCCTCCCTGTTTGTGTGCGCAGCTACACCGCACACCGCGGTAACAGCACGGGGAGGAGCGAGGTGACTCTGCAGCCGCGGCACGCAAGTTTATGGTCCTTCATAAACTGATTTCTGCCTCTGATAGAGAGCATGTCATTTATTTTTAGTGTTATCAGTAACAATGTAGCACCTCGATCAGAAGTGACCATTTAAAAAAAAGGTTCAAATGAGATTAAGTCATTATAGGCCTAAGTGTAAATCATTTCAGTTTCTGTTTTCATTTTATTTTTTCCTCAGAATTTTTTGAATTGTTCTTGTTTATACATCCATAGATTTATTAAAATTTATAAAACAAAACTTTTACAAACTTCTGTTGCTGTAGTTCAGAATTAAAAGGGCAAAAAGAGGCCTGATTTCTAAAAAAAAAAAAAGGCTTGAAACTATTGTTAACAGTGCTTTTAGAATGACAAAAAAATGCCTTCATAACGGTCTTACTTATCCAGCTGTTTTTCAAAGTTTCGTGAAGTCATCTAATGTTTGTGGAAATTCCACTAAGGTTTCTTTTTAAAAAAAACTGATCCTCAGGCATGTGACGTAACAGGCATCACACTTTGCCGCTGTAGTCCGTTTAAGTGCTGAGGGATTTCCCGAAGGTCTGGTGTAGTTAATAGTGTCAGCCACTAGATGTCCCTCTAGATTCTGTTAGTCTTATCAGCTGTCATGGCTTTGAGATACAGTATAAGTGGCCAGCTCATACATGCAAGTCCGAAGTCTTTTCATTTGATTCATTTATCACAGTTTAAGTCAGTGTTGCTGTGATGACATAACTTGGGTAAATCCTGACTAAGCTGGATGCAATGATTTGAGGTTGATTAGGGTCAACTATGTCCTAAATATCTTCAGACTTTTTTAAATTATGGAAAAAATAATTATGGGATGGGATGGGATTATGCAGAAAGTTTGAAGTTAATTACTTTTGTGGTATATCTGTTTTTGGTAATTGTACATTGTAAATCAACACTTTCTCATATATCAGACATTGTCAGTCTGTATTAAGTCGTCTGTGTTCTCTGTCTCACCCACAGTGGTCTCCGTGGACATGCAGGCAACGATAGATGAGACTACCCCTTTTCACTGCATTAGGAAGAAGTGGAACGCTAACCTCAGACATATGGCAGAGAGAAATGAGTGCACCTGATCTTAGATCAGCATGTTTATGTGAACACATGATTAGGGGCATGTGTACTGTCAGCTGTGGCTGAGGACAGTTCCTCCTTTTGCACTTTCACGTAGTTTTACAGGGACTAAGGTGTACATCTCAGAGCATAAATGAGACTCAGTTTCTGTGTGTGCATGTTTCTGTCGTTTTGTTTATACAAAGTCTTGAACCCACTCAGAATAATATGCTCAAAGGCACTGTTGCTTGATGCAGAACAAAAGCACCTATTGAGAATAAATTATTTACCAACACAAAGGTTTGAAGGCAAATGACAAAAATGAGCACTCAGCATTAATGACCATTTCCATAGACCCAAACTAAATTTAAAAACCCACAGAAATTAACAGATGATAGTAGGCGCAGTCTGAGCTAATATAGCCTGTTGCTGCATCCTAAAATGAGCCTGTCTCACTCTTTATGTAGAGAGTAATCATATTTGTGAAGAAATACAGCTACATCAGCCCTCCTGTGTAAGCCTGTTTTTATTTGCCAGACTCAAACCAAGCAGGACATCAGGGTATATGTTTTATAATTTGACATATCTGAACAATCCGTAACATGAACTATGCAAAGTTAGCATGATGTCAATACGGCTTTGTCAAAGTGAATATGACAGTCAGGACAGACACTGTGAAATCAGATGTGGTTCAATGTTTACATCAAATGTATTCTGAATTACACGCAAATAATAAAGAAAAACAATATATTCAGTTAAGAGTGAAGAAGAAGCTTATACAAAGACGACAACAACAGTTAGAGGGATCCATTTATTATTTGGTTTGGGTCCTTTCATGGGATTTTGTTAAAACAAGAAAAACTCAGATTTACCTTAAAAAAATGAGAAAACCCTATTTTTTTAATTGAGACACTATTGTTGACACCATAAGAAACATTTTGGACTTTGCTCTGGAGAGATTGCTGTGTATGTGTCCTTCTAAATTGGTCTAAAGTCGGTGGGGTTCAGGTGGAAAAAGGTGATGAACAACGATGCAACCACTGGTGCTAAGAAATGTGTGAATCAGCACCTGATGACAGTTGTACAGTCATTTGTTGCCACACTATCACTGATCAGATCTAATCAACCACACTGACTGGTGGAGCAAAATAGCTGAGTGTTTGAGCGTTGAACACTTTTAACTGTAACTGTTTTTTAACTTGGTCCTGACTAATTTCAATCAGGAGACGTTTATACTTGAACATTTTTCTTCCGACGTTCGCCGACCATTCTGCCTCATCCGTCTGGTGATTGAAATATAATAAGTTTTGATAGAGAATCATGCACTTTTTTATGGGGTAAACACAAATTTATTGATGCCAATGCAGATAGACATCAAGTTAATTTTGGCATTTTTAGCACCTCAAGTTTCAGTAAGAGAGAGAGTGGGGAGAGACCTCCACCATGAAAGAAAAATATCAACACTGTGAAGTTTCCTCTGAACACCACAAAACCCTTTGGATTGAGCTTCATGTGAATGCTAGATCAATGAAGAAATATGAGGAATTACTTCATGAAATATTTTTTAGTACTGTTATAATAGTTTACACTGATATTGACCCAAAATACACAAATGTAAACCCAGGACCCACACACACGCTGTTTTTGGAGGTATGTTAAGAGTGTTGGAGCTGCCACGTAGTCAGGCATACGAGCAGTTAGGATTTTCAGCCTTGCTCAAGGGCACCCGAGTAGTACCCATAAGGTGGACTGGCATGTTTTTAGCCACCAGTCCACACTCACTCCATACCGCTATCAGTATTGGACTTCTACTGAGCAACCCTTAGGTACAACCAACGCCACTCCCTGTAGTTAGTATTTGTAAAATCAAATTATAAGCTAAAGTGTAGATTTACTGACACTGATCTCTTCTTTTTGTCACAGCAAAATTGCAACCATACAAAATTTCAAAAAGCATAAAAGAAAAGAATAAATGTAGATCAAATGATGTCTGCTTTATTTAGAATAGCGCACAAGTTATCACGCAGAAATAACCCCAAAAGTCAATGAAATGAACATTAATATTGATGTGGAAACAGAGGTAAAATGAGAAAATTGAGCACATAACAGCAGCAGTCCTTGGCACAGCCCCCCCCAAACCCGTCCAGCGTCACTGTGTTATCAAGACACTGGTACAAGGATTGGGAGTGACCAGACCAAGAAAGGCATGAACGAGGACTGGCAGCACACCATGCCATACACTGCAAAAAAAAATCTCCACATCTAAAAATGTGATTGGGTTTGATACTAAATTTAAAAAATATCCAATTAATAAAAATTGGTGAACACAGTGTATCAGTCCTTTGTAATATAGCAAAAAAGCAGTGCACTCTGAACAAATGCCACTAAATTCTACAAGCTTCTTACAACAAGTTGCCTTCAAGATACTCAAAGCTCGGCTGTTAACGTGAAACACTAGATAAAGAAAAAATGTGAAAACATGAAACACTTGCAGTTCTAACACATTTCAATGAGTCTCTTCGAGTATAAAGTTGGCTCAGTTCTCTGTCTGCGTTGTTGCATGCTTACCTCCTGCAACACAAAGCCATTTCCTCCCTGCCAGTGAAGCGTCTGCTCTCTCCAGCTCTCATTCATCTGTGTTTAGAGCTTTCTTCACACTGATCTCTGCCTTCTGCCATCCTGTCTTCTTCTGTCCTTCTCTCCCTGTCCATATTCAGATCCCCTCTATCTATCCTCTCGCTGCCCCGTCACTCCGACTCACCCCCCAAAAATCACTGTTCATCTGGGGCCAATAGGGAGCCAGGCGGCAGGGTGAGGCACTTCCTCTGTGACAGGAAACTAACAACAAACACCCAGAAACCACGGGCAGGGGGAGGGGGTAATGAGAAAAGGAAAGATGAAGAGATGCAGATGTTTGATGGCTCTAAAGAGTTTCTGGAGGTCAGGGAAAGGTCACTGCTAAATATCTCAGTTTTAGGGATTTCTAAAATATAAATATATTTATTTTATATTATTATACTAGATAATTTCCAAATCTCCCTGATCCATAATTTTGTTTCATAAGTAAACTCTGTGTGTTTATGTGTCAGGCTATTTAATCCTGATAGAGCCATTCATATCTAATGTGAAGGATTCCTTCAAAACTAAAGGTATTCTGTTCTCACTTGTCAGTTCATTTTTCAGGTTGTCAGATCACGTATCAGGCTGACAGGCACACAAACTTCCTGCCACACATCAGGGGAAAGTTTTCTGTTTTTTTTTTTTCTGTCCTAAAATACTTAAATAAATGAAATTTTAAAAAAAATTCACACATAAAAAGAAATGCTGTAATTATTTCTGCATACTTAAAGCAGAGATTTATTATCATAATAATTCCAAATCAATCAGACTTGCTCTGTGTAAATGTCTTTTAATATGAGGCTTCAGCAAATCATAGGGATCTTTCAAAGTTACAGTCTCAGTTACAGCCACAGTTTTTCTTGCTGATTTACAGTGAGTGCAAACTGGAGGAATTTCATACTAAAAACACTGTAAATTTGGAAGAGAGGGCGATCAATAAATCAGACTAACTCTGGCTTTTATATTAGTCTTAGCTAAACTGAAGAAAATACATTAAGAAGGGGGACTTTAGATTTTGTGCTGTCCATCTCTGTCACTGAAATTGCAGAGGAAAGAATCCCTTTATAACCAGTTAAGAAGAACAGTTGCAACAAACCAACAATGCTTTTAGTGCAAATACTGCAGGAGAATCTAAGTAATGTTTCAAGACAGACTTAATAAATGTGACATGATCCTGTACTTTTGCATAAATTTCAACCAATCTGCCTGTAACCTCACAACATCAAATGTACACTAACAAACTGGTGAAATAAGACAGTAATTTAAAATCTCTTTTAAAATCCATTATACACTTACGTATAGCAGAGCATGTACGGCATTTATCTGTTACACTTAAAACTGTTAGTGTCAACATAGATGTGTTTATGTTCTGCAGCGGGTCCTTTTCAAGAGTAGTTCATTCCAGTTTCTAAACGTCTTTTGTCATTGCAGCCACAGCGCTCAAGAACACTTTGAAGATACTTCGGCAGTTTCTCTTTCTTTGATATCTCAGAATAGTAACATGTCGCCTTTGTGCTACACCTCAATCTAACATTTGCCTCCCTTTATGCATGTTGAATGCTCGGCTTTAAAGTCAAGTAACCTTCTGATCTGAAGTAAAACTTTCTAGATTTTTCTGATTGTTAACAAAGCCTTTGAGAAGAGTGAACCAACAATGAGTCAATGCTGTTAACAAATAGAGTGGATCCAAAGTCTAATATGTCTTTCTTCTCTGTGCTATAGAGCTCCATTGTTGTTCAGAAGCTATTAAAAACCCATCAATGAGTCACACTGTTGCACTGTTCCTTCATTACCATGAATACACACACACTGCTGTTTATTTTGACTCAATCCCAAATGCACATAAACTGTTGGACCATGTGGTTAGAGACTCCAACTAGTCAAAAATGTGCTTTGCTGATATGTATTTAAAATGTGTTTTGCACGTATGTACCAGGGTGAGCACAAAGTCTTTTTTTTGAGTAAGTTTCTTTGTGCTCACACTAAAACGGTTTAAAACTTCTGTTGCACACTCTGTTCAAGGCGGGAATGTTGGGCCATTTTTCTGCTTCGCCGTTCTGTACAAAACAACAAACAGAGAATGGAGAGGCATTGATGTTTTGCCTTTAATCTGGCAGTGGAAGCAGCAACGGAGAATTTACATCTGTGTGAAAAGGGTGAGGCGGCAGGATGAGATGCAAGGCCGTTACACAATCACTGCAATTTGTGATCGTGTTGTTCAACATGTTTGCCAGTTGCGTCTAAGCAGAGAGAGAGACTTCACAAACAGACACGCACAGGCAGGAAAGAAGCTCTCAGATGTGTGTGCGTGTGTGTGTGTGTGTGTGTGCGGCTGCAGCCTGCAGAACAGGTGGGGTTTAGCGTTCAACATTTGTCCCACCTGATGTTGTTTGAGATGTTGAGCTGTTGAATTTGGGTGGGGTAACACAATGATTTTGTGGGTTAGGTTGGACTTAACCAGTGCCGTCAGTTTGTAAAACCCAAAGCACCTTTCAGTTTACAGCACTTAACTAATAATATCCTGACACAAACTGAAATAATACTGGTTTAGAAAGTGAATAAGTAACACTTTTCACTGCTTTTTACTGCAAGGCTGATGAGGGTTTTTTTGTTCTTTTCTTTTCTTTTCTTCTGGGTTTTTTTTGTTTTATTTTATTTTGTTTTGCTTTTTAGCATCCTCTACTTAAACTCATCAATGAACGAGAGGACAGGAAGTTTTTCTGCAACACCTGAATCGGGCTGAATACAGCTAATACTTAATGGCCTCTAGCTTGTTGTGTAACATAGATGTTAGGCCAAGCTCTTGGAGCTGTTCAGCCAGAGAGAGAAAGAAAAACATAGGAAAGAAAGAAAGAAAGAAAGAAAGAAAGAAAGAAAGAAAGAAAGAAAGAAAGAAAGAAAGAAGCCAGTAATTAAAAAGGGATTTTTATGTCTCATATAAACAAATACTTAAAACACAGCTTTGCTCAACAACAGAAAAGAAGGAAAAAGGGAATGAGAAACAAGACTAGAGAAAGTGATAGAAATAACTAATATGATGATATTCTTTGTAATAGTTTCTGCTAGTAAAGCTGATTTGTTAAAGAAGAAACTTGTTAAAGGAGGCATGTGCAACAGGCATGAGGATGGGAAATGATGGCGAGCTGGAGGGCAGGGTGCTGATGGAGTGATAGTGACGGGCTGAGTTCAAAGAGTGCAGATAAAGAGGAGTGCTCCTGATAAGTGCTGGGCGGGCTGCCTATGGGGGATAGTTGTTTATGAAGGTCATCTAGTCCCTCTTATTATCTGCCATAGCATCCTTTACCATTCTCACCACATCATTAACTCCAGACTTAATTAACTGTGTTACCATAGCAACCCACAACCTGAACGTATCGGACCTTATATGGTCTGATCTGAGTCCGCTGCTATGAACTAAGATGATAACTGCAGGTCGGGTGTTTATAAGCTCTACTGTGTTTATCTGTGTAAGAGGATGTGACTCTTCCCTGATTACGCTGATCCGGATTCATTTATTCTTTTGGGGGTTTTTTTTGCATCTTGAATTATATTTTTTATCTCCTTACAGCTGGAGAAATGTATCACCCTGCCAGTCACTGTTATTTTTTTCTTAATTTTTTTTCATTTTGTTTATAGATACAAATATTATTGAGATGCACTTATTGCTGACAGAGACATATTTTCTGCTTACAGGGGCATTCACACTTCAAGCTTCCTACAATACAAAATACCTTTGTGAACACTGCACTGAGATAGAGACAGAAAAATGTATAGCTGTGGGCCAACAAACCAGAGTTTGAGAGACAAACGGTAATCTGGGATCTGATAAGCCTATAGTGTGTAAGTACACAATTTAAATGGTACATAAATGCATACACAATCTGATATGGTGGTAAGGCAGGACACTTTGTTTTACTGCGTGATGACAATCAAATACTCATTAAACCCTTTGAGTCACAAGGGGCGTGACACTCCACATAGGGAGGATGAAGGTAAATGTGATGGTTTAAACAATTATTAACACATATAAAAAGACTAAAATTAAATTTTTCCCTCATTGACATATATTAGGAATGCATGACCTGAAACAGTTATGTTCTTTAAAGGATATTTCTTTTTTTAGCTTCATAATAAAAAAGGCTATTCACATTAAAGTGTTTTTTAGTTGAAATACTTGTTCCACTTGTCCTACTGATTGCAAAACCCGTAAAGCAGTTTCAATATGAGGAAGGAAAAAAATTCTTCATCCATGTTCTTGTGTAAAAAATAGACGCTTTGCAAAGTGTCAATTCTTGATCAAATCTAGTCAACTTCATTTAGTGTTGGAGTCTTTTAGCACCAGTTTCCCTGTGCCTCAGCTCAGATGGGTAACTCTGGGAGCCTTACCATACTTTGTACTAATGAGTCTGTGGCCTAACTTTGGTAGATACCCAGTGATAAGCAAATGTTCAAGAAGAACAATATGGTGACAAAAATCTGTTTCGTTGTGTATATGAGCATGTCACTATTATTTTAAAATAGAATTAAATACATGAGAAAATGTGGGAAAAAAGGATGCATTAAAAAGTGTGATCCTAATCAATTTCAAATCAGTCTGTGGTCAAATGCACCATTTGAGTGGGTGTTTAAGAAAGCAGTTAGTGAAAGTACATGCAGATTAACCAATACAGCGTGTTCATCAAAAAAATGTAACTCAACATGGTAATGTGTAAAATCAGTTTCACTGCATGATTGAAGTCATTTATTAATATGAGGAAAGAGGAAATCAAACAGTGAAGGAGGCTGCTGAGCCAAAAATAAGTAGAAAAGATATGAAGTAGTTGTGCAATGCATGGGCAGAGTATTTTATAATATGCAACAGAAGAAAAAAAAATGATGGACCCTAGAAATAAAGATTCAGTCAGAGCAGAGAGCAGAAAGTTTGTTGGACTGTGGTGAGTATGGAAGAGGACGTGTTTCTGGACAGAGCTGGAGTGGAAAACAGAGTTTGCACGGAGGATACAAAGAGCTAATTAGTTCTTACATGTGCCAATACAGGAAATATTGAGGAAAGTAAAATAAGCTGACGAGGTTAAAATAAATTTAAGAAGCTCTGGTTTCAATGTCTGCCGTTATTAACCCGGACTCATGAGACTTTAACAAGTCATAAGAAGTCTTTCTGAACAGTTTCTCCTGTACCTGCAACTTAAACAAAAACTATCCCCAACCGGCGAGTGTAACGAGTAACGAGTGAGGAATCCAAAAGTAATAGCGCATGGTTTTAATGAAGACTATCAGTGACACATCGTGCGATCATGAATAATTTAAAATGGTCTCAGTCACTTTTCTTCCATAGTAGACTGAAATTAAATGAAAATGTGCTTGGCTCTATAAAAGCCCATCCATACTGCCATCTAATAGAAATTGGACTTAATGGAAATTAAGTTACTGAACCCAACCAGAAAGTCTGCTCCGTTTTGGTATTAATCACCCCGTAGCGCCCCTTTGTGGTTAGGGTGAAGAGTTAATAATGCGTAGCAGAGGACCTGGAGCAAGGTCGTAGTCAGCATCTAAAATAATGAGTGGTTGGGGTCAAGAATAATCTTACACAGCAAAAAAAGTATCAACAGAACAGAGAAACAGCCTTCGATTTTAAAGAAACTTATGGCAACAGGACCCTGAGGAGAAGTAAAACCAGAGGGCGTAGTAATATTACATGAAGGTTGCCAGCAGCCGTACAACTCAGAAGAAGAAGAAGGAAGCGGAAGTAGCAGCGGGTGAAGGAAAAGACGACACAGTGGTTGTCTGTGGAGGGTTTGTAGAGTGTCAAACATTTCTTCTCAAGGTAATGTTATAACCTCTAAAAGCACTTTATAATGACTTTGTTATGAGTGTCCTGTAATGTTAGCAACAGCTCATTTTTTTGACTTTTTACAATGGGACCTTCGCTGAGTACATGAGATCTGTGCATGTGTTTTGTGTGTTTATGTTTAGCAGCTAATGTTAGCATCAGTGCTCACAGCACCACGAACACCACTGTTTTTTCCTTTCAGCATTTCTGGATTAGCGGACTAGATTATTAAAGAAACCGAAGTACAATGACTCGCCACGGAAAGAATTGTACGGCAGGAGCTGTGTACACATACCACGAGAAAAAGAAAGACACAGGTGAGATATACAACAAGCTAAAAGACTGAATCCAACACGGCTTCATGAACCAGCCTATTCTAACTAATTATAATTAGAACTTATTGGCGTAGTCACTGTGAGCCAAAATAAATCTATAAATTCAAACACGACATCACTTGCCCAAATATCCCGGACTTAGACACACTAAGTACTGCTGTTTACCATTTGATAGATTTCTTTTCTAACTTTGAATTAGGTAGTTTAGATTAGGTGAAGTTGTGGTATTCTTTTAGTAACTGACCAGAGTGGCTGTGGTCAGAAGTCATGTAGTTTTTGTACTGAGTCTGGAAGTATAATGATTCCCTTCTTCTTTTGTAAAACCTAATTTTTCAACGTGATTGTAAGTGGCACAGCAGGAATGTTTTTAGTTGAGTATTCATGTATAGCAAACATATCACATCATAGGTGTATTTAGTTGGCCTAGTGAAACCACATGAATAAAAACATGAAATTCCTGTCAAGACTTGGACAGCATTTCCTGATTACTGTTCAAAAACACCATGTAAACATGTCATGTGTGACTCTCCTGCTCAGCGGCGTCTGGTTATGGCACACAGAGCATTCGGCTGGGCAAAGATGCAATCAAAGACTTTGACTGTTGCTGCTTGTCCCTGCAGCCCTGTCAGGATCCTGTGGTGACGTATGTTTCTTTTTCCAACACACACACACACACACACACACACACACACACACACACACACACACACACATACACATACAAACAGGCACAAACAGGCACAAACATACTGTTTAACCTGATCATGTGAGCTCAAATGAACATTGTATGTCTCATTTCTGTTGATATCCACAGTCCAGATGGATACTTGTATGAAAAACAGGCCATTCTTGAATACATTCTGCACCAGAAGACAGAGATTGCCAAAAAAATGAAGGTAACCCTGCAAATCTGTTTTAAACGACCACACTGCATTGTAAAAAAAATGTCAACACAAATATTTCCATTTTTTGTAGAGAATTCATTTAACAATTTAATGCATGAATAACAGAAACAGGACTAAATCTTGTCTTCCTTGCTTTCTCTTTATTTTGCAATTGACAAAACTGCATCACATCCAACATCTGGCAAAAGTAGGCCAAGAAGTAACATGATAAAATCATAACTCTATGGACAGTTTATCTGCCAAACTCAACATTATTAAAGGTTAATGAGACAAAGACAAAGTTAAAGAACAGAAAGTTGTTTTCTTCTTAACTGAGCAGCTACACACAGCCAGATACTCCACTGAGTGGCTCTTAAGTCTCCTGCTGTCAGTGGTCATCTGCAGTATATTGTGTTAAAACACATCTAAAATCACACTATGGTTGTTCTCAATTGCATATTTTTTTGTCAAAGCTGCGAGACATCTGAATGAGTGTTTTACAATTATTTCAATCACATCTTATATATGTTACTAGATAACTAGCAGTCATTTGTGAGCTTTGCTGATGGAAAATTGTCTTTCGATTGTAACATCTGATGAAATCATCACAAAAATCCAGATTTTTCTGAAAATACCTGTGCTGTGCAGTGATCTGTATTGGCATTTTAAATGATTAGTCACAAAGAACATTGGAAGTGATAGAAAATGTTCTTACCTGGCACTCAGCCCCTCACTTTTACTGTGACTCACTTTTAACTGAGACTGAGCTCAATTCGTAGGTGAGCTAGCCACATGATGACGTGTTTATTGGCATTGTTGTTTATGTTCTTGAAACACATGTTAATGTTAGCATGAAATTCATTTTTTCATGATCCTTTGTACCTTATTCATGTTGCCTCTTCTGTCTGTTGAACAAATATATTAAGAATTCAAAGGGATTCTCTGTTCTTTCTTTAAAATCTGAGTACTCAGCTGTTCCCCTCCTTATGTTCTTTAGGCGTATGAGAAGCAGAAACAAGCACAGAAGAGCAACAGCCAACTTGAGTCCAAGTCAGAGGAAAGAGAGAGAGTGGAGAGGTTCAAAACCAGGGAGAACAGCATCGTGTCCAAACCCATTAACCCATTCACATCTGGTACGTGTGTGTGGTGTTTGCCTTCAATGCATTACTGCATGCGCTCTGTCCAGCATAACTTACATTGTTTACTCACTAAGCTGGCAAATTATAAAAGCAGTTTACATGTAAAAGAAGAAATGTATGTCCTCATTACAAGGCCTTTAGGTCATTATTGCAAAACATCACTGAAACAGCTCATCAATGCATCACATGCAAAGTAAGAGAACAGAGCAGTGCCTCTGCTGAGTGCCACAACTAAGATGTGTGGGCCGACATCATTCAGGAGAAGGAGTCAATGAGTCGTCTCCCCAAATCTGTTCAGTAGCCTTCCTGCACCAACTATAGAACAAGATTTCCTAATTTTCTTTATTTAATTCCAAAATATATAAACAAAATTATATCATGGCTGCCGTAAGAAAGAAACGGTTTTGTAAGTTTATCCTATATATTGCATGATAAATTTATTACTGTCACTATTTACATTAGATAATGTATTTGGGTTTAAAAATCCTACATAAATCAAGTGTCCTTAATCATAACTACATGGCAGGTGTTTGAAACAAAACAAATTGGTTATATTTTAGCAAGTTGGGATGAGTTTGATCATTTATAGTTTGATTGTTTATGGTCCTCCTACATCCACACACTGACTCCCTGACAAAGGGTCCGATGAGCAAAGCACTTAGTGTTTAGTGGTTATACTTGACAAAACAAACAAACAAACAAACAAAGTATTCTTGTCCCAATTCATGAATTAAGTTACTTATGCTTCTAGCCATAACTGGGACAGTTGTGTACAGAGGTTAGTACAACATAAAGACAGTAGAAACTGTAAAGAACAGCTGTTTTTTGCTCCCTCAGGTGAGAAACCAGGAAGGACAGACGGCAGCTCAGCAGAGTCCTCCACTAGTTCAGCCGCCACCTCCAGCCAAAGTCTGCCCAGTTTCTGGATCCCTTCCCTGACTCCAGAGGCCAAGGCCACCATGCTCAAAAAACCAGTGAGTTATGGCTTCTGCCATGTCAAGTCAGGCAGTGGTTCCTTATTCTTAATGAGCAAAATACAAGTCTTTCAATGTTTACTGAGGCAAATTGAATTTATTAAAAATACTTTACCCAAACATTCTTATGACTGACTGGCAGCTGGTTAGTGATCTCATCAGTCAGATAGATAAGCCCCCTTTAAACATGCCGTCTTTGTGGTAGCCTGGTAATCTGATTGAGGTTTAACATGTGGTTCTTATGTCTGAACAAGCATCCTAATCATGTTATCATCGCACACTTACTATGCCAGCTCTAAAACATTTCTGTATCACTGTCAACATGATGAATGATACATTTATACCAACCAAAGTAAAAGTGTTGGAGTTTGGAGTTTTTGCCGTTTTCACCTGTTTGCTTAAAAGTTGATGTCATGATATACTCTGTCTGTTTATTTTGTGTATCTCTCTGATTAAAGTTGAAACTGTTTTAAAAGGCAGGATGACCGTGGATCCAAAGATCAAAACGTCTCTCTGGCTGTCAGCGAGCAGTCAGAGCTTCCCACTGCTGGACGTGATTTAATGATCACTCCACTTTTCTCTCCTTCCCCCCTGTCTGTCAGAGTAAAACAGTGCTGTGTCCCATGTCAGGACGACCCATTAAGATGAATGAGCTTATCACAGTGCGCTTTACCCCCCTGGACTCGAGCCTGGACCGAGTGGCTCTGCTCACCCGCCAGGTCAGTTTACATCAGCACAGTGTTACACAGTGGTCAGTGTTAACAGCCGAGTCTGATGTGTCACAAGCACCCAGGTTTGATAGTTGTGAGAACACTTGTTTAAAAAAGTCAGATAAACAAATTAGAGGTACTAACTGATTTAATTACATACCAAATACTATTTCTGGAATAGATTTCGCTAATGGTGTTTTATGCCCCTTAGTCGTGTCAGATATCATTGAGATTCCACACTCACTCACTTGTAATCATAAAACTACTCTTAAAACCTGAGTTCTTATCCTTACCACAGCGGAATAATCAAAGAAATAAAAGAAATCTTCAAAATCACTTCAATAAATTAGAACTGTAACACCGTGAGGACAAAAACTGTGCTGTGCTGTGTTCTGACAGCTGTGGTACTTGTGTATATCTTTCCAGTTGGCAGTAGGGTAAACGGAGTTGGGTTTTTTTTGCCTTTTTACACTCTTTACACTCTTCTCTAACACTCTTATCATTACACACTACAAGTGATGTCATGTTTTTATCTTTCATTTCTCATCACAAGTCTTCTTATGTAGAAAACCCTGATGGAGGTGGTGACATCAGGCTGAAATCTTGTTCTCAGTCTTTTGAACAGAAACATTTCCTCTTAACTGTTGTCACTCTGCAGGACAGGTACGTATGTGCAGTGACCAGAGACGTCCTGGGCAACAGCCTTCCCTGCTGCGTTCTGAGACCCTCGTAAGTGCCAACATGTGTATTCCTCTGACATTCACATGTTTAGTGTTCTCTGTCGGCACTCTGAGGGAATGACTGACAAACACTCTGTCCTGTGTTCAGGGGTGTTGTGGTGACTCAGGAGTGTGTAGATAAGTTGATTAAGAAGGACATGATCGATCCCGTGTCTGGAGCCAAACTGTCCGAAAGAGACATCATACCACTGCAGAGGGTACGTGTGTTTACTTCAGTGTGGAGGCAGGAGAAAATCAATTCCCATGAATTTTCTTTCTTACACATTGGATTTAATAATCAATTTAATAATCCAGACTGACTGAATTGGGCTTGTAGACAGTGAATGGTTGCTGTTGTCTCCTTCATTGTGTCCGATGATGATACAGTGTCAGTCAGCAGCAAGGAGATAGAGTGTGCTGGTGTCCGAAGACATTGCCTGGTGGCAGACATGGCAGTAATGGCTCACTGTCTGAAAGCCCAGAGTAGGAAGCTTCTAGGAGTACTTTTGTGTTCTGCTGTTTACTGTTAAATGCTCATGCAGAATCAGAATTGACCAAAGTTTTTTAGTCTCACATGTTTTTCCAAACTGTATTTGTACTTAGTTTTGAACTTTTCACAAAGCACTGAAGTGGTTCTGAAGGTCTGTCGTGTTTTGACAGGGTGGAACTGGCTTCGCCGGCTCCGGGGTCGACCTCCGCGCAAAAGAGGCTCGACCAGTGATGCAAGTGTGAGAAGATGTAGGATTTGAGGACTGCACAGCTATGTTGCAACAATTTTATGCACATACTTACTGTGGTCTTGCAGAGTGTAAAAGGATGATATATCTTTGTGACAGACTCCCAGTCGCCTGTCATTTTCTCTCTCGTTTCTGGTCTTTTTATTTTTTGTTCCTATAGGTAACTGGTGATTGCTTTTCTTTTGCTTAACCAGAGTCTGTTATAGGTGTTTTTTTATCATTTGTTAAATTTTATCTGTGTGTGAGTGTGAGTGAAAGTGTGTGTTTGTGTGTGTGTGTGTGTGTGTGTGTGTGAGAGTGTGTTGATTAGTGTTCCAGACTCACACCTTTCACTTAATTCAACACAGTAATATCACATTACGTAGACAACAGCAGATATGATGTCAGATATTAAGGATCAGATCAGGATATTTACATTAAATATATGGAAATCAATGGCTGTCTGTTTTTATTATATTTTCTCTAAAAGATTAAATTCAGTAATCAAATGCAGCGTCATACATATTACAATCATTTGATCCAAAAAATCTCCCTCAGAAGTCCTCATCAGGTTTGCAGATTTGGGCTGAATCAAAGTTTTTATTGGACTTGAATAGTTGCAGTCCACAAATGGGTACTGTGGTGCACAATTTTCTTACTATACACCAGTGCTTCTCGATTGTTTTCTGGAAGAAGAAAACATTTTGTGCCCCCCACCCTACAACTATAAATAGTATCATTTGTTTATAAAATTGTTACAAGTACAGAGAAAATTCTTGCTTTCGCCTTTCGCCTTTTCTTCATGCTCCGCAACTAATTCAAAAAACGATAGGTTAGACGTGTCTTTGGAGCTCATCTATTTTCCATCACTTATCATTTTTCATCTTTAAAAGCAAG
>JAPZDV010000009.1:22564543-22583699 GCA_029814665.1 Acanthurus lineatus | reverse complement strand
GTGGATAATCTAATGAATATAAGGATGTATAGCAGAATCTTTAATGACACGTAGTCCAATCAAGTGTTGATATACAATTAATTCTCCATTAAACATGTTGTTATTTTGTCATAGGACTTCAATCTGTGAATATTACTGTGAATATTTCCTGTTAACATGCTCGTGTCTGAGCCTTGTCAATCAGCATCTGTTCCAAATCAATGCCAATCAGGTTGAGAACAACAAGTAAAGACCTTTTAGAGGATCTGTTGCCATAGTAATAATTGTTACCTTGCGTGCAATATTGCGGAGGTTTCTGAAGAAGTCTGGGGAAGCGTGGTTATCACCACCTTCAGCCTGGATTGGTTCGATTACAATTCCTGCCACAGGCCTTCCCTTCTGCCTCCACTTCACGATCAGATCCTCCACCTGGAGACGCATATGAGGAATCCCATAGTACATTAGGTATTTGAGTGACCAAGTAAGTAAATACAAACAAAACTAATTATTTAGCAGTTCCATCAAATAAACCAAAATGTCATTGCATATCCAAGTTGCTGTTTCTGTTGCCATCCTTTTGTAACAAATGGCCTCATGAAATTCCCACAATCAAGCATGTAAGTTTTTATTATGCTTATAGCTTTTTAGGTTAGAACTTTTATGGCTGCATCTAAACAGGATGAGCAAAGACATGTATTACCTCAACGTAGAGCTCATCCTCTGGCTATGATATGTATAACAACAGCCAGATTGCTTGGAATGGATGACTTATGTAGTAATGTTACCTTCAGTATACATTGTTTTAGCTCTAGATTTGTTACATTTTTAATGTCATCTTTGCAATTGTAGGGGGTAAGTAATACAACCAACAGTGCAGTTCTACTTGCATGTATGAAATAACAGCTGTACTTAATGACAGAGATAATACACACGTCCTCTGTGCACACAAACGGCCTACCTCCTCCAGACAGCGAGCCTCTTCCTGTGCGTTCTCTCTGGTAAATTCCTCCAGTGGGTACTGCAGTCTGGGGAATGGGGCTATGGGCCAATCAAATGATGGCACATCCAGCTTGTGGATTGCTTTGGAGTGTGTCGTTGCCAGGCAACCTTAACAAGGCAAAAGCACCATGATAGACATGTATCTAAAATTTCACATGAATAACTATATATTTCCTGTAGACTTCTTCTTGTCACTACCAAGTACCAGCAAAAATTTATCAAAAATTAAAAAATAATGGAGAGAAGTTTTGAACAGCAGCTTGTAGAGGATTTGATATCACTGCTGTCAGACTTATTTGTGTGTGTTTGTTTGTTTGTTTGTTTGTATAAAAAGATGAGCAATACATCTCAGCCAGCTTACTCAATTGCAGGTTGGGTTAGCTCTCAATCATGATGTTGCACCCCCTTTTATATCATCATATAACTAATTAAAAACAAACTAATAAGTAAATTAGCATTTAAACATTCCCCAGAGTGGTAAGAGTTCCCAAAATAACAGAAAGCATCTTTGAAGGGAAAGTCTTTGACTTATACTTAAATTTTTTTTTTGAGCCACAACCCATCTGCTTACAAGGAAGAGTGGGACTTATGACCTATACTGCAGGCAACCACCAGGGGGCAGTCAAGAAATTTTGGCTTTACATTAGAGGAGCTGTCATGTTGTCCATCTCTTAAAGTCAGTCTATGTCCCTGTGATGAAAATGTCTCACTCTGACTCTATTCAAGCATGACAGGACTGTTACAGTCACATGACATTTGTATTCAGACACAGGAGAAAACTCAGGTCTTTTTTCATCTCGCCACACAGCATGATGAAAAAAAAACAGCAATGTGTTGTGCTTATGTAAGAATTTCACATACCTAGGGTTCTCCCATGGAAAGCCCCCATGAAGGATAAAATACTGAGTTCTGGGCAACCTGGGGCCTGAGAGACAGAGATAAGCAAAGAGAGGAACAGAGCATTAGAGATGCAGACACATTTCATTTGATGTGGCTGGAAATCCCAAAATACTATGTTAATAAGTACGATTTCTCTCACCCACCTGGTTAATCATGCAGCTGCTGAGGTCGTCATTAGATGGTGTGTTGTGGCCTCGTTCTTTGTTCTGCAGCAGGAGCAAACACACTGTCATGGCCTCACACAGAAATGAAGCTTGGTTTACATTTGGTTCTTGAGATAATATTCAAGTTTCTATTTAAACAAATATTCATGCAGACAAAAAAAGCAGCCAAAAAAAAAAACACGGGCCAAGAACAAATGCTCAGTATAATATAATATACTGGTTCCCTAGATATTGTACTTTTTTATTAAATAATAATTATTTTTTTTAATAATCTTTTTACTCTAAAAGAACACAGTCAAAACTTCAATAGGCAGATCTCTTGTCATAAACCCTCCTGTTATATATGTCTTCACGTGCATGATAGGAGGCTAACAAAGGGCATCATGGAAAATGTTTATGACTTGCATGTCTGTCAGCACATCAGATTTCATATACCAATACATAAATTTTAATGGAACTTAATCTAATCAGACACAGAAAGGTCAGTTAGTGATCAAAGAGTGTACTACAATAAAAATCAGAACAATCAGAATTTCATGGTCTCTATTCTAAGTGAGTGGAAAGGCAGTAAACTTGTTCACACACAACATGTCCGTGTCAAGCTGTTTCCAGTAATATAACAGACTATCCTCTTATGCGATAAATAGACTTGAATAATATGCAAAAAAAATAGAAATTGCAACATAAAGTTGCAATTTCAATGGAGATGGATATTTTTTTTACTTCATTTTCCCTGAAAAAAAAGTATGTTAATAATGATGATATTACTGTCGCTGTGGTCTGTATTATAAAAGCGCATTCACTTAGATCCGGAGAACCAGATTTGTAGGCTGCAGCATCTTGGTAGCAACACAATGGTTCATTTAAAATATTACGTTGTGATGCATTTTATCTTTATCAAAAAACTGTAGCCCTGCAATTGGCCATATTGCAATTTCTATTAAACCATATTTTAAATTATGATAAAAAGGTGACAGTTAACACAGTTGCAGTGTGTGCTCACTCACCCTGTACCAGATAAACATCGCTTTGTAAGCATTTTCATTGGAGCAAGAGCCGCAGGCCATCGTCTGCACACGAGTCATTCCACTGGGAGCCACCTGACAGGAGGGAAGATGACATGTGATGCTGTGGTTTCATTAAGCCTAATTAAGTTTTAATAATTATGTACACCCCTCCTAAAATAGACAACAGACTTGTATCGTATTATTTTATAAAATGGGTATTAAAGTTGTGTGTGCATGTGTGTTACTAACTGTGAGCAGGCTTTCAGTGAGCTTGTCTGCAAAGTTCTCAGGCGGCAGGATTCCCAGTGCAGGCCGGTTCACAATTGTACTCTGGAAGAAAAGAAACAGAGAAATTTAAATTCATAAAAAATCACAGTATAACCTTCATTCACTAATAACATTTAGCAAAAAACTAAATCTATTTTTATGAAAAGCCTCTCTGAGTTCAGTAAAGACAATCCATTGGTCAAGACTGTACATCACCACATCACATATAAGATGATCCATTTGGGGCCATGCAGCACCCTCTGAGTTATTTACCTTGTAATTATTTGAAAATGTATGTCCATATTCTCAGTGTCATGTATAATTCTCCCTTTTTGTCACAGTGGATTGTTCCACTCAAACCACAGGCAGGTTCAAAGAAATATTTTGGGGGTAATTCTCTCCTTAGACGAGAGTACGCACTGTCTTCAGCCTGGGAATAAACACTGCTTTGCTGCTATGATTGCAGAACTGTAGAGTTTTAACAGTTTAAACTAGTTGCAGTTTAAATAAAAATTAATGACTTTGGCTTGATGTCAGAACAGTTTGTCTTAGCGTGTGTAGGATTTGGTGGCATCTAGCACTGAATATCCCTCCACTCACCCCTCCTCTTCCAAGCCTGCACAAGAACCTACTGTGGCAAAAATTCAAAGTTACTAAGACTACAGTCAGTGTTTGGTTTGTCTGTTCTGGCTACTGTAGAAACATCATGGTGAAACACAGCAAACATGGAGGACCTGCTCCCTCAGCGGATATAATAGGCTTCTTCTAAGATAATGAAAACACAATGATTCTTTACTTCATTACATTTTAAAGTAATGAAAACATACTTATGAATATTATATTCCATATCTGCCATATTTTACAATTAAAAACTACTCCTCAAAACTACTACACACAGCACTTTTAATACAAATACCCTTTGTAGGACGCATCATACACATTTTCAGAACATTGCATATTGTACTTAACTAGCAAACACTACATCATTCAACACCAAACAATACCATTCCATGACATAAATAATCTTGCATATGAAGATGACCTACCAGATTGTTGGGATTGGCCATCAGTTTGAGGAGAGCTGGGTGGTTGTAGCCTGAGGGAGAACAGAATGGAAGTGAAGATGAATGGAGGAAGAGAAGATATTTGACTGAATAACTGAAACAATGGATTATGTGTAGCAGTCAACAGGCTATTGCTTTACACTGTGTGGCTAATCACATACACTACATCCTATCATATATATGGTTTTTAAAATGAGGTCTACTGTAAATATATATACAACTAAAACATATTATAGGAAATTGATTTATCTATTTAATCTAAATATAATAGTCTGTCTAAGATGGGTTAACTCTAAAAATTCAAATTCCACAACCAATTGGTATGTCCAAAAATAAACTTGTAAAAAACCCAAATTAACCCCAGCTGCTGGCAGTGATTAGCAAGTTCAAACCCTCTTGTGCTCATTGGAAGGAAGAAGCTACACAAGCAAAATTAAAGCTGCTACCAGCAACATGAAGGTTTTTGACTCCACAAGCCTGAAAAAAGTCCCCTTAGCCAGTTTAATTCTGCTTAAATAGGCAATGACAGCAATTTTTGGCTATTTAATTTGCAGACAGCCTGCAGCATTTTCATAAATGCACTCTCCTAGTTCAATGATTTGTCTCCCATTCGTCCAATCTGAACATAGTTTGTTAAGCATGTTCTGGAGGTAGCACTGAACGTCTTCGGTTGGGTTAACCAGGATTGGTCAAAGGCCTCTTGAGTTTTTAGCGGAAATGAGATAAGCAACATCCACTTGCACCATCAATCTGGTACTTCAGATTTTAGTTAAAACTTGCAAAACTGGTGAGATCTGGAATCCAAATGCCAGAAAACCATACATGGAGGACTTTTATAGTCAGAGGCTTTTTTTGTCAGGCACATAAAGCTGCACTTACAGGAAAAATTTCAAGTCAATCAGATTTAATGTGTAAGGAATGTAGCCTTTCAAAAGTCTGTCAGTTATGGACAGACACATTTGGTATTTTAGGCTTTAAAATGCTACAGTGGAACTAATGTGGCCTCTTTATGTGGTCCATGGTGTTCTGTACTGTTACTTTTATCTTGAATATTGTTTGCTTGCACAGCTTTATTCATAGACACAGCTCACAGAGGAGCATCACATTAATCCAGAATGTACCTTTCTGTTTCACTCCAGCAGAAAAACTGTTGACACTATTCCTGTGACAACGCTGTCTATTTGTTTGGTTCTCTGTTCCAACAATGGCGTTAGGTGACTGGTTTCTCTCTCAATGCTTTTGCTCTAAAACCTTTAGTCTCTGCTTTATATATAGCTGGAATTTAAAGTAGAAGTACAGTGATGGACAAGTGTGTCTGAAGTACTGTTCTATTTGTGGAAAATAGCTGCTAAATTGGGGACTACATATAACATTACAACACCATTACTTATTTATCAAGGCCATAGGGCTAAAGAACAGTTTGATTCCACAGTATGATGACCTCCCTCTTTTATCTTTAAGTATTTTCAATAGATGTTCTTTTATTGGTGCAATATAATAAAACAAAAGATAACTGTGGACGTGTCAATACATAAAGACATTAAGACTGTACACTACATGACATCAAACAATGGATGTCAGATATACTGAAGTGCTGAATGTGAGGTGTTGAGTGTGGTTGGGTTACATATGCACAGTAGCAACAACGGGTCAATTCGTTGTTACCAGCCGGAGGCTCTCTGTCTGCCATCTGGTTGGACAGATTCCACATTAAACACTCCCACTCAAGCACCATTCAATCAGCTGCAGGATGTCACCATGAGATGGCGCTGCCTTGACAAAAAACATATTCACACTAAAACCAATATGTGACAGCTACAGTACACTGCAGAGTCATCTTTCTGTATTTGGGTCATGGAGCAGACAGTGTGTTTCCCTGCCTTACAGTAGCTGCTGGAATTCCAAAAATGTTTGCTGCCTGTCTGCTTGTCCATATTTATATTATATATAAATACGGATCATATTGACATGTTTTTTAAAACATAAAACTGAACTGAATAAAACTGAATTTTACCCTCGTGTGTCACTTTAATGAATTTGGAATTTAAGAAAAACACATCCTGACACCATTTCATATGTACATATATATATATAGACCCAGCTTGTCTTTAGAACATACATCAATTGAAGTACATTCAAATCCGTACCTATTGTTTATGGCTGCACTAATCTTGCTGTCTTGTGCATTTTTCTCTCATTTTTGTGATGACATATGACACTGGATTTGTGAACAAACTCCTCTTTCTTACAGAAAACTCTCTTTCTTCTTCTCTCTTTTCCCTCCTGACAAACAGACATCAACAACTTCACACTTTATAGACTGAACAACCTTGCCATGAGGGAGTACAACAAATTAATTTGCATTTGCCAATAGGTCACCACTCCCACACCACAACACGACCCATGAGAATCGCCGAAGCCCCTGATTTTTGCTGAAACTGCCCTTAGGATGACACACTGACTGCCCGTTGAGTGTGAACTAAAAGGCACAGTCTATTGTGTTACTGGCAGTAATTATTGCACAAAACAGGCAGGAAAGGCACCAGCTAAACTGTGTCCTACCTGCCAAGGTGGGCAGCAGATGTTTGTGAACACACATCGGTTCAAACTGATTTTCATTCATACTAAATTTGAGATAAGGACACAACAGATACATTTTTATATGCAATTATTTATTACAGTTATCCACTGATGTTATAATAACAGAAGGCAAAGAGACGATGCTCTTTATAGGAGCTGACTTCATCATCATCATCAAAGATGATAAGAACGGCAGATCTGAGGAGTACTTGTTAATGAAAAAGTCTGGCAGCAGCAGGCAAAGAGCAGAGGAAACAGTTCTGTCACGGCCCAACAATAACTTTGGATGTCTACTAAGTGTCACCCATGCACTCTGTTAACAGAATAAACCTCCAAAATCAGATAAACAAAAATCAGATCTTTACAGTTAAAAAAAGTTAGAACTTTCTATAAAAGTTTGCAGAGGTGAATTAACGTCTAAACCAATCAGCTGTAAGATCAGATGTTCAGCGTGTCCATCAGAGTGTTAGAGGAGAGCTTCCATGGTGCCCAGCTCTAAAAACTGCAAATGTTATCATCACCCATGTGTGCACGACGTCAAGGCAAGTCAGGGTCAATCAGACACAAATGTAAGCAGCATGCATTTCATTGTAATCTAAAGTGATCAGTTCAGCACAGGCCTGGCCCTTTTCAAACAAACTTATTGATAAAAGTCATGTTTGAAATCAAAGCATCATCTGCTGAGGTGACTCAGACAAGACATGACTGGCGATTTTGCAGCTAGGAAATATAAAAACCAGCTATGTAAGCTCAAAAAACTGCCAAAAAGAGCAAGCTTAGAGGGAATTTATAAAAAGTCCCTTCAGTGTCTTTTGACATGCTGAAAGGTGTCTTATTTAGGGAATTATGTCATTTTTCTTTGCCGGTTTATGTTTGTAGTAATATTTAATATAGTCAACACTGAAGAATAAGTGGAAACGTAACAAATTGAAAAAAATGGTATGACAACATTGTTTGGCACCCAGCAAACAGTCTGGGTTTCTCACGTTGACCGCCACGAAAAATAACTTCCCAACCTCACCACTCTCTTTGCAGTAAGAAAACACTGACACACTGATAAACAACAGCGAACCATTTGTTGTTGCAACTCACCTCGGAAGCCAGTCATGCACAGAGACTAGCTGGCCCCGACATCTAGCCTCACAGTGAACTTCACCCACACACACACACACACTAACACACACACATATACCTGAGCCTGGAGCCACTGCCATTTCCAACCAGATGCGGGAGAACAAAGAAGTGAACTCACGACAGAATTCGTTTATATTAGGTTTATACAGATTGCCTCTGTTCCAGACATGGATTCACTGATTATAATAGGTAGGTTCTGTGACCCAGTGAAGTCTTGCATTGTGAATGTCTACAAAAAATCAGTTTGTGAACATTTGTGGTGAACTGCTGTGAAAAATGACAGCTTTTTACCAGTTGGATGTTTTAGCTCTACCTATCACCATGACCAAAATTATTTATATGATCTCATCTCATCAACAGATTTGCCAAATATATGTGCTGCTTGCAATGTGAATGGATGAAAGATATTACCTGTCATTAGGGGAATTTTACTGATTAAGATGATAATTATTATGGCTCATTTCAGTCTGTCTGTCTGTCTGTCTGTCTGTCTAATAGGCATAACATTTGTGAGTGTCTGTGTGACTTTGAGTGGATATTAACCCTTCAGTGAAAGACATTTATTGTACAAGAACAATTTTTGTTGTTGGTGCGTTTGACAGTAAAGCTTTGACTCTTGAATCTTACCTAACCTGATGTGGCTGTCTTACATAAGTTGCAGCACTGTTTCATTTGCATCCAGCAGAGTGCAGTGAGGCACAAAAGAGCTCACCAACCGTTGGAGGTTATTACATTACTTAGGTTATTATTCTTTCTATGGTTTGAATTTCTCATCTAGGGTTGAATGAGTTAGTTGATATAAAGAGTGATAAAGTCATCCAATATATGGAATAAATTGAATGCTAGCAGATCTACAACTACATATTAAAGTGGTACACATGTTTGAGCTAACAAGGTGTATTTCAGCTAATCATTCAGATTTGTTGTCCCACCCCAAAATTTAACTCACTGACTTTCCAGCTCAAATCAAGACAGAAATATTTCTTGATCAGAGACATTCCATCCACATATGGAATTCATTTCCCAATTCCTTAAAATACGGCTATACAACTCTAGCATCAAATGTTCAGAGAAGAGATTTTTCTTTTCTACAGCTTGTCAATAATTAGATAACGAGTAAAGGACGCAGAGAAATGAGACTGAGCAGAAAATGAGGTCTGCTATGCTCGCTCTGTTCTCCATGTAGATCATTTGAATGCTGGGGGGCAAATCTCTAGTCTCTCCTGGGGAATTCAATCAAAATGACAAACAGGACACACACAAGACACACATTCTTTCTCAACATACCCACTTTCATGTCAACCTGTCAATGCAACATTAAAAATACCATCTCTTAATCTATAAAAAGGTTATAGCTCTGAAATAAAATCCTCATCTTAAAAGTTCAGTCAGAATCATAGTTAGAAAGCTGCTGTGCTTTGTTTTGCATGCATTGATCTGAGGCATTTGCATGCCTTTCATTTCCCTCCCTCATGCAAATGCACTGAGGAGAGTATCACACAAATACTTAGAGAGAAATGCAGCAAGTGTGAATGCATTTACTAAAATCCATAGAGAGCTTTGGGAACATTCTCTGATTTAAAAAAAGTGCAATTTGACACAGGCAATTTAAGGACAGCTGGGTTAGTAAATGTTTGTATCTCACATTTTTTTGAAATTCTTTTTAAAGGTAGAGAATGTAAAACAAAAATGGCTGAGAACTAAAAAGGTTGATCTATTATGGTTTAAAATAAATCAATTTCTTTCTGTGCGTTTTGAGGAAGTGTACAATTGTTGCAGACTCCAGTTGTCAGGCCCTTTCAACTGATGAATTAATTAAGTGTGTGAGCTCCTAGCTACAACAAACCCCCTTCTGTCAGAGGGGCCCTGAGGCCTGAGCTGAAACCACTGAAATTAATGCAGCCAAGCTGGAGAAGCGATTGTCTCTGTTCTGATGCTTTCTTTCACCCAGATACTCAGACACCCACTGGACCAAACCTTGACATTTGTCTTTGAATTATTTAAACATGAACACTTGTTTTAGGCAGTAAAGGCTTAAGATAAGACAGGTTTAGTTTTATTTTATTTTATTTCAGAATAGTGTTGTGTTGCTTAAACTAGTTGTTTAATTACAAATTTTAATATTTACTACTAGAAAAATGTTTAGATTTCTGGTTTGCATGTAATCAAAATAGCTCATATTTAATAAGATAATTATTTTTAAAAACTATTTGTTTAAATTTTTTAACTATTTTAATGACAAATGCTCCAAATATAAACTAAAAGTAATCAAATGCTAATTTTCACATTGGGACTGGAACTGCAGTCACTATAAGATGATGGACCTTTTGATACACAGTCTAACACGAACAACTCAAAGAACACTACTGTGTTCATGTCATTAGTAACCTAGACTGGTCACTTAATATCGCCTCTGTAGATAAGACATCCAAAGAACATCTCCACTTCCTACATGCAAGAAGAAGAAAGCCACCTCCCCCCACTTTCACCAGATTCTACAGGGATATTGAGGGATAGTCTCAGACTTTGTGTTTAGCTGTTTGATTTCATAACTACAACAACACTGGCTGTAGGACCCTGCAGCAGGAGGTGACAAAAGCCAAGTAGATCACGCCTGCATGCCTGCCTTTCATTCAGGCAGCTAAAGAAAGTGATGCACATGCAGAGTCATTTACATTATCAAAGACTCAGTGCATCAGTGGCCCAAAATAGAAAGCTACTGGTGTGAGCATCCTTACTAAATCTGATAAAATAGAAAAAAGAAAGGAGGAAATAGATAGAAGAGTGTAATCCTACAAAAGAGTGTTTCCTCTGCTATGCATCAGTGGCATAGAGTTGTTCGTGTTTCTGTGGCCATTTAAACATAACAAAGAAACATGTTTCCATGCAATAGTGTGGCTCTTGCAACTGTTTTGAATAGTATCTGGACAACAACAGCGTTCCCTACTGACCCCTGTCAAACCCCAACCTGTAACTTCTACTCTTTGGTATTAGTATAGATTGAACAACCAACATAACTAATGAGCTTTATTGGTTGTAGAGTATTTTATGACCTTTGGACAGAGCCAGAAGGCTGTTTCTCTATCATCTCGAGATCTCTTCACTTTTCCATACAGCTCACTTCTACAGTGTGTGTCTGGGTTGTCTGGCTACTAACCAATTGGGATGGAGGAGATCTGGGTGTAGACATCCAGCATGCGGTTGCCGTCCACATCCACCAAGTAGTTCCCTCTGCTCTCCTCATAGTTACAGAAGAAGTTGACTGCTCCGACATTCTGAGGAGAGACAGTTCTGTGTTGAGAGCAGCATACAAGTTCTTCTGTGTAAGCTCAGCAGCAGACACATGAATAACAAATACAACAGCAAAATAATCATACTGAGTATAAAAAAAGGCATTAGATTGTCTAGTCTTGTAGGCTCAGGTGTGTCAGACTTGACATTATAGAGGGGGGGCTGTGATGGCTAAAACATCCAAGCCAACAGCTTCTACTGAAAGTAAAGGAAGAAAGAAGGACTTCCAGGTTTAGTTGGAAAGGACTCGTGAAAATGTCAAGACGCCACACTGAGGACACCATAACAGACTATAGAAAACAGAGTTTTGTTTCAAGCACCACAACTTTAAAACACTGAGCAACAAATAAGAGGAGTGAGCCTGCTCACTTGACAGTCAACCACAGCTGTTAGGGGAAGCTAAAGAAGCTAACCTACAGACAGAGCTGCTTAGCAGGAGAAAGGCTGTGACCTGAAGAGGCTGGTGAGTTTTACAAACACACACACACACACACACACACACACACACACACACACACACACACATCCTCCAGACAGCTAAGATTCCACACAAACAGGATAGATTGAGTTACACTGTCAGAGCACGGACAGGGAGCAGCACTGAGTTGCTAGCTTGCTAGCCTCTGAATTAGAACTGATCTCAAACCAGGTTCACTAACAACGTAACAGATGGTAACTCAATTAATCATGGTTTGCTTAGCTTTGCTTAAAGAGTGGAAAAGCCTGGATATTTGTCTATCTCAGCCAAAAGATGCCTTCCAACATATCCAAGGTCTTGTATGTTGCTCAGTCATGATGAGGAAACAGACATGTAAAACCACAACACTGAGTCATTGGTAGCAGATATGGCTACCAATGACTGCTGAGTGCAGTTGCCGTCTACCTTCTCTAATAAAATCTCCTAATATAGTGGTTAAAATAATTTATTTGATAATTATAGGTACAGTAGAACTCAACTGTGTCATTTAACAAACAGTACAACAAACACTTCAAGGATAGCATAAACCATAATATCTCTTAATGTGGTAAATCAGGCTACAAGCTACTAGGAAGCCATATTTTCAAGGACACTTTGAAAAAGTGCTCTGATGTGATCCATTTTAGGCTTGCAGGCAGATTATTTCCTTCTATACAGCAGCACAACGCATAGAGATGTTGATCATAAAATTGATTATAAACCACCTTGAAGAGGATAATCAATCGAAAAATTATCAGTGTATAGTATGGGCTATTTGACTAGCTCTCTGAGACCTGAGGCACAAACATGTAAACCTCTTCAGACAGATGGTGATTTAAACCCTGCTTTGCCCTTACATCGGGGAAAAACTCACATGGGTATTTTCTTTGAGAATAATGGCTGTCATCTGAGCTAGTCAATCATAAAGACATCATGTGCAATTGCACACACAACAGTTGTGTAAAAACAGGCCCCTGATACGCTGCATAAGCACTGCGTGCACAATAAGAGCAGACAGCGCTACTGTATGTGGAACACCATTTACGCTCCAGGGTTTGTTAAAGTAGTGCACTGAGTGGACATAATTGGAGATCACATCTGGCCACACATACACACACACAAAGGCAGTGGTACAGTTGTTATTATTCTTTGCACAATCTAAGCTGGGGAGAGAGGAAACAAGATCAGTATTTGATTTACCACTAAAAATTGGTTTAAATTCAACTGGAGCAGAAGTTTTATACACTTGAGGTTTAACTAGACACAACATCATCTGCATCTTACAGAGCACACACAAAAACACACATACAAAAACTCTCAATTTCATCTCACCTGGATATCTCCCAGTTGTTTCATCAGTTCCTACAGATTGAAAAAAAACAGTTAGTTATACTCAGTAATACCTGTTGAGGACATTGTACACACTTTACTTTGTGTGTATGCGTATGTGTTTGTGTGTGTTACATTGGTTCGTGGTCCAGGGACGGTAGTTTTCATGGAGGGTCCATCATAGTCGTACTCTAACTGGGTCTTTGTCGCTGCCTTGCTGACGTATCTGCATGCTGATGGCGAAAAAAATAAAAACTTAACTTATCCTGAAAGAAGCTGCTGCAGCAGTTACAGTACAAAGTGAGTGTAATATATAAAAACAGTAATCTGATATCCAAAATTCACAATCACTCTATTTTTAATTGATAGCCAGAAAGTTTTTCACTGAACTGACCTGGTTGTGACCTTTTGGATATAAAAAGTTTTCCCTTAATCTTTTTATTCTATTAGACATTTGAAAAATTTTGTCGTAATCAGCATATGAATTTTTGACCTATGGCCCAAAACATGTTTGAAAAATGACCTTTAACCTTTGACCACCAAATTCTGATCAGTTTGTCCTGAACTCCAAGTGGATGTTCAAGCCAATTTGAATCAAATCCCCTCCATGTTTCCATGAGATACCCATTCCCATCCCAAGCGTGACAGACAAGCAGAGAGACAGACAGACAGACAGACTGACAGACTGACATGCTGATAACATCAAGTGTCTAACCTCAGCTGTCGGCAGAATGAACACATTAAAATAAAGTTTTCAGTGCATCCAACCCTCATTAACTGCGCTTACAGCGACCCACATTAAATCACTGAAACCAAGAAGACTCTTTGTTGCTGTTATTCACCTTCGCCTGGAGCGTAAACACCTTTAGCTTGGAGTTTAATCTTTTGGCTCGCTGTCAAACCACTTCACACTCAACAGCAGAATTTAACTGCTGACTTTGGTGACGATGCAACACCACTGGACACGCCGCTGACATAAAACTGTGGTTAATAGCTTCCCTTTTGAGGTTTTATGACTTCATTAAAGTTGCATTAGGAGCTTCATTTTGGGGGGCCTCAGTGGATGTAGAGTTTAACTTAAGGTACTCCACTACTTGATTTAGAAAAAATTAAATAGTGAATGCAGTAATGCAGTTCCTTGTATCTTCCTCTGAGCAAAATGGGTTGGGAGACACTTTTCTTTTAATTAAATAGGGAGCCTTGCTGATGTAGCACTTCCAATCACTCTCATTAGTTCTGGGCCATCTGCACCATCTTTAAATTTCAAGTCCATCTAGGTTTAGTCATATTAATGACTGATGACTGTAACCACTCTATGGCTTCCTGCCTTTTACAGATCGCCTAAATGGACATAGTCAGCTGCTCCCTTGGCTAAAAGAAAAATCAAGGAAAACAAGTCAAAAATCCTGGCAAATCACATTAACAATGCCTATAAGGACAGCTTCCTGAGTGTGTTATGCAATACTGGACAGACAGCAGTGATGTTGTAAACCCTCTGTGGTGGGAAAGTTAGATTTCTGTGATGTCGCATGGTCTTTGGAACAGACTGCAGCAATATAAACCTGTCTCAAATATCACAACCCTCCTAAAATTTTATGGAATAAATGCAAGAACACAATATCTTATTTAACCTGCTGTAAATAAGTTAAGCGGTGGAATTTGGCCTGGTTTAAGGAGCAGTCATCATCTCTTAAAGATATCCTTTATCAACATTAAGTAGGTAACTTCCAGGGATACATGATGGCTTTCAAGTCCATGCTCTCTGATAGGTGATAGGGTTGCAGCAAAAATGGTTGCTTGTGAACGAATCTGTTGTGAAGCTGAATGGTGTGATTGGTCATTCACAAGGATTTTATTTCAATTGTTACTGTTCAAATTAATATATTTTGATGAGAACAAATATTCTCTCTTCCTGCAAATGTCTCATGTCTAATTATCTCCTGAAGGCAAATATGCATCACTCTGACAATTTTTAGCCATTTAGGACAATTTTTCTATTCTACAACCAAAAAAGTTGAGAATTGCTTTAGTCCTTAAATTACTCCCTCATTCATCATAATAAAATAGTACATGGACCACATTTATACGGTGTTTTTCTAGTCTTCTGATCACCCAAAGTGCCTTAAAGCACAAGTCAGCACTCCCCAGTTTCCGAACATCCTCACAAAAAGCTAACTTGCTCATCAGGAACTCATACACAAACTCACACACCAGTTAATAGCCATTAGAGGCAATTTCGGGTTCAACATCCTGCCAAAGGACAGTTTGGTGCATGTAGACTGTTTGCAGACTGGAGTCCATGATTGAACCACTGACCTCCTGATAAGAAGACGACCTGCTCTTCCTCCTGAGCCGCAGCCAGGTCTTTAATTACATTTTCATGTTGTTGATAACAAAGAAATGTCCTCTGACACTAAACTTACATAATTCTGGTAAACAGTCTGCTGAGTGGTTAAACTGCAGTGAACCAAACAGACTGGCCTATTGATGATTGACAGGAGAGAGGACCTTTGAGATCGCATTGAGTTACAGGCCTCTGAGGAACACGTATGATAACCACATCCAGATAAGAACAGTCAAACATTTACGCTGATTAGATAATGCTGAAACACTACAGAAAAACCATCAGAGAAAAACAGTTTTATTGTTTTATCTCTGAGAACATCAGATGCATTGAAGTATATGACTTTATATTTAGTAATGACATTTGGTGAAATTGGTCAATAATGACGAATACTCCAGACCACTAGGAAATAAAATTTGTGGTGCTGATGTAGCAGGTCTAGAAGCTTTATCATAGTGAAGGATGGGCACTTTGATTTTTTTGTTCAAAAAATTGATTTTGGATTCACTTTTAATGAAGTGGTTTCAATGCCTTCACCAAAGAGAATTTAAGACCATTTTAGCAACTGAAAGGGACACACAATTATTTTTCATAGCCTTTTTCTAAGTTAACACTAGTAAAAGTAGTAGTAGTGAAAGTAAAAGTTGTAAAACTGCTGAATGAGCAAAATAGACAAAAGGTTTTTGCTATGTAGAGCAAAATTGTTGAGCATTACGTAAATAACTAGGATGCACACTGTCCTACTGACATTTGCAGGTTAGACTACAAGGGGACAACATGCCAAGCAACATGTTTTCAATGAGTGAAACACTGCAAACTGACTAGAGTTAAAGGATTTGAAAAGATTGTTGGTTTTACCTGGAGCACTGAGCCACAGGTTCTTCTGCAGGGAGAGAGCAACACGACGGCTGATCATGGAGGACGCCATGACAAAACTGTCAGCAGACAGGAAGAGGTGCAAGAGAGAGGCAGCAACTGCCCTCAGGAGCTCACTTCACCTAGTCACCTATAGAAAGAGAGAGAGAGAGAGAGAGAGAGAGGGAGAGGGAGAGAGAGAGAGAGAAGGAGAGAGGGAGAGAGAGGGAGAGAGGGAGTGGGAATTGATCATAATTAATCTATGAGGAGGAAAAGAGAAAGCCAATGGGCTGCTGAGTCAACAAAGTAAAGGAAATGAAATTTGGTGTCACCTTAATTTGCAAACATATTTATTTTAATATCCTTGTATTACTGGTGTTTGTCCCTGTAATAAGCTCAGTCTATTTATGAGTTAATCTCAGCATTGTGACAAAACTTGGTAACACAGTATTTAAAAATTAAAGTCACCACTAAGTCTGCTATGTCCATGATCATTTAAGATCACTGCATTAATGGACTCTTTCTCATTTTAGACAATTCTGCATTGCCTCTGTCTTTCAATATAGCAGCATGTTCAGTCTTCAGTGTCCCCCAGTCTGTACATCACCCATCATCTGTACATGTCTGTAAATCTAACTTTTAGCTACTGTGATGATATGGTCATTATTGTTTTTTTTAAACAACAATAATAAAGTAGTTATTCTAGCATATATGTCACTACTCAGAGCCTTAAAGGTCATGTTGGTCATGTTGGCCATGACTTAGTTTTCTCTCAATTCTAAGCCATTGTGTTTTTTGAAGAGAGAAAGGCAGCTTAGAGACAGAGGAAGAGAGGCAGAGGTTTCTAAAATGCGAGCAGGAACAGCAGCAGTAATTATGTGCACAGCCAGTAGCGCTGAGAGGGAGAAGCTACTCGAAAATACAAAGCTGTGTGGGTTTTCTGATCATCAGCCATCTCAACCACCGCTATCAGGAACCTTATCACAGTTTTACAGGTGCTGATCCGTACATTTTTCAGCTCACTCTTTAGATCCACCATACTCTGTACAAACTGCTGTTTGTCTCTGCTGCTGACTCAAATCTGAGGTGACACACAAGCTGCATAGAGTATTTAGTTTCTTAATAAATTCATTTAAACATTTTAATTACCACATAGACGCAAAATCAAAGCACAGTTTTATGAATTGATATTAACACTGACTGATTCCATGGGGGTGTTCTGCCCATATTTCACTAGAACAGACCTTTGAACAGACCACACTTTGGCTTTAAAAGGGTTTTTCACAAAAGACCGAGTTCCATCCAGTCATTTGACTCTAAAGAACCTCTTTCTCTTGACAAATTTCCAGAGGGGTGCATGTGGAGGCTATTGGTAACCCTTTCTATTCCAGGAATCCTTGATAAAAGAGAGGGTTTAAAGGAAAAAAGCTCTTTTAAGGCTTATTTTTGTTTGCTAATTTAAATTTAATGCTACACACAATTACACTTAATCAAATGAAGAGCAATGAACTGTTATCAGTGACATTTGTACCATGGCCAAATGGCAGGATCTCAAACTTCTAGCCGTAATGTGATGGAATATATCATGTAGGAGACTCACAAAATAAATGTCAAGCCTTCTCTTTTATTCAGCTGTGATCAGTGATGAGAGAGAGGAAACAGGGTGGACAGAGGGAACCAGCTTATGATAGATTTGAAGTCATGAAAGGCTTCTTCTGCTCGATCGAGACTGTGCGATCAAATATTTCTGAGACTTATCCTGTTGAATGGAGCACTGCACAGTAATGTGAATGTATCAAGTGGAAGCATTAACTTTGTGAGTAAGTATTCCAAGTTACTTTTTTTAATCAACATCAGTGTGTAAAATTATACATTTCTGTGGCCACTGGTATGTGTGCTTTTGTACTTTTCAGTCTGACACACTGGTGATTCTCCTCTACATGAAGCTGGGCTGATCCCAGGCTGGCTGATGGAGACCCTCGCAGTCTCTGACACAGTGCTGCTTCTGTTCAGAACCAGGATATTGCAAAAGCGCACCAACCAGTGCTAACAAAACTGATCGACTCAGGTACTCATGATGATGTGACTTGGGACACTTATTCATGAACGTTATTGCTTGCACCTCCTACATGCACATCACTGTGCAGTGCTATGTTCATGCATGCCATTAATAGTCTTGGAAATTTTTGACTGCACCTCATAAATAGTTAAGCTATTTAAAATTAAAATGTGTAACAGTTTTGCCCAGTTTGGTGAATTCTGGCACACAATTTGGTTCCAATGAACAAGAGTACTGTTGAACACAGACACCGATTTTCTAAAAGAATTTTTGCTTTATGCAAGCTAAAAATACAACAACAAATATTAAAACATTCAGTCATTGTGCTACATTTGAAGGATATTATATTGGAAATAAGTTTTTTCCATTTCTGGGCTAAGAACCCCTTGTAAACCTCTTAAGGACCCCCAGTGTCTCCCGACCCAACTTCTAAAATCACTGCTGTGTGACACTTCTCTATGAAAACTGTGTACATTATAAACTGAGCCAAATTTTTGTTGTGTTCATGTGTGAAAAGAAAGGAAGCAAGTTTTCAGTACAACAACTCTTTTCACAACATTTGAATTCACAAATTTATTAGCCTTCTCTGGGTTACCAGTGTATCCACTGCTGAAGTCCATCATCAGATCCCGCAGACAGTCAGATGCGTCTTTTTACAGTTTTTCACAGCTCAAAAAACTGTATAAAAACATTAATTAAAATTTAACTCAAGTTTATAGTAAAAAGT